>JAEMWC010001697.1:0-107413 GCA_016490735.1 Pachyseris speciosa | reverse complement strand
ATCGATTGTCAGCCTGCGAAAAACTTTTGAACTCTGTTTTAGCGACAAGAAAAATAAGCAAACAGTGGTTACATCCTTTATTTACCTTTGTGTTTGTCAGGTTTTCATCTTACTTAACATTGCTGCAATTTGTGGAAAGCGAATAAGAAATTCAATAGAAGTACTTATAAAAATTCATGTACCAACTCCATTTACCTGGCTCTTAATGTTGCCACGCTATAAAAGTGTTGAGTTCTGTTGTACAGAACAGGGTGTGGCTAGATTGCCCATCATGTGAAATATTAAACGAAAGCAACTGAAATGGTTAGAACGGAAAAACTAAAAACAAGACGGTATATCGAAAGGAAGTGAAACAAATAATATTGTGTGGCTGAAAAATCACTTGTCACCAGTAAGTTTTGAAATATACTGATTAAATGTACTTCACGAAATCTTTTCAACAGAAAACACTGTGACCAGCGCGAGTAACATGACCGTCTGAGATTACATTAAGGCTTGTTAGTTTCCACTATGCAATCTTGTTTTGAATTTTTATTTTTTATCTGCTTTTAAAATTATTTTTTGTTAAAGTATAAGCCATTCTGATTTTATCTTGATTCTTGTACCGATTTTTGACCATCAAAGCAAATTCGCCTGTCTCGAGATTTGTGTATCAGGGGACGTCGATTTTCCTCAACTTAGTTTATTGCTCCACTTCTATATTTTTCAACCGTCAAGTAACAGTGATTCTGACTTTTGCATATCACATGCTTCGCAATTGAACCCACTGTCCTTTTTTTATACCTTTACCAGTTTCATTTTTAAATCGTTTTTACTTAGCGACGTTTAATTATGTTAACATTCTTAAGTTCTCGTGTTCTTCTGTCAGTCGCTATATCACATCTTCTCGTTATATTATCAGGTTTCATGTCTTGTGTTGTGATTTTATATTTTGATGTGTTACATTTGCTACGTAAATGTATGTTATGCTATGCTATGTAATGGCACTGCTTGTCATGTTATGTAGTGTCATTTGATAAGGTGTGATGATATGTTTCATTGTGTTACGTTTTATATGATCCTAAGTTGTTCTATGTTACGCCACTTTACCCTTTGAGAACTATTTCATAGGGAATTTGGCAAGTGATTCACAGGATTCAGTGATTGATTTATTGATTGCAGGCTATACCCTTAACGATGACGAACAATCAGCCATAGAACTTAAAGGAGCCATAGAAGCTGTTTCAACCATAGACGAGGAAAACCCTAGGGAAGATCAGCCAACCGGTACGATGGGGGACGAGGTAAACCCCCGGGAAGCTGATCCAACTGGTACCATGGGGGACGAGGAAAGCCCAGGGAAGTTCAGCCAACCGGTACAATGGGGAATGAAGAAGTCTCCAAGGAAGGTAAGCCATCCGGTACGAAGAAGCCGATCAAGCTGGGGGATGAAGAAATCCCAGTCGAAACTAGGGCAACCGGTACGATGGGAGACGAGGAAAACTGGGACAAAGAAAGCCTCCCAGCAGCCGATTCATCCGATAACATCTACCCTAACGCTGCGGAAGGAGCCAAAACATTGCATTAGACTCAGTGGATACGTCATATGATGGAGGTGACACCAGTGACGTCAAAAGATTTTGAGTTCAGGTCAGTTCAGCATACGGTAAGAACTCACATATTACAAAATAATACTGGTATTG
Organism: Pachyseris speciosa; assembly: GCA_016490735.1. Classification (NCBI taxonomy): domain Eukaryota; kingdom Metazoa; phylum Cnidaria; class Anthozoa; order Scleractinia; family Pachyseridae; genus Pachyseris; species Pachyseris speciosa. Next base: position 105,731 of record JAEMWC010001697.1, on the reverse strand, counting down.
GCTCTCATTTAAGTTCACCTAGTTTCTTTTTCCTGTTCTGTCTCGGAGTTTATAGAAGTCTGATATAAGAGCTACCGAAATGTCAAAGTGATGGTCTTGAAATTATGTCAGAGAAGACGTACTTTTTTTTATGTCCAACTGTTTAATTAATTCAGAAACTTTCAAAACTGGGTAAGATGGCACTGACAAATGAGAAGAAGGTCGTTTGCTAGATCGCTTGGACGTGAACGCTTTTTCTTAGTTTCTCAAACCCCTACTTTGTTAGTTTATGAAAGTTTCTGCAGCCTACAGTAAAGATTTTAAATGGTTTTGCTTACAGTAACTGTTACTCTCTATAAGCTGAATGTCAAGTAGATGAAATCCCATACCATTATACAGCAACCTTCATTAAGTACAACTGACCAGAATTTGCATAAGAAAAGCACCTCAAAACAATATTTAGTTGACTTTCGTTTATGGAGGGAAATCATAGTGTCTTGTGTATCAGTTTCAGCCATTTTTTAAATCACTATTTCTTTCTTTTTACCAGCATCGAGTGCATTACGATGTTCAACTCCGTAGAAATTCATCTCTTCAAGATATAGCTTTGAGGTGTCATCGCTAAAACTCAAGCTCACACTTTGAAAAAGTATCAAAAAAAGCGTGACACTCTATTCTTATGATTAAGCTAACCTTTGCTAGATGTTAGAGGAGGTAATTAAAAACGTTGCTTGGCTCAGGTAAATGAGTCTTTTATTAATTGACTAACAGAATAGATGCACAACAACCTTTTCATTTTCCCGCATGCAATTATTCCTAGAATGCAGAAACTACAGACAGCTGAATGAGTATCACCGTGCCCAAGGTTACAGTGGTGTCTTCAGATGCGACAGGGGCATGTCTGCCGGCTGGTATAGATTCACAGGACTGGCAGGGAGTAAGATGCCTACTTCATGCGTGCCAAACTGCAGTGTGGTACCAGTGCCCCAGGCTGGATGGTTGGTGCTCATCCAACTCGTTATCAAGGCGCAGTCTCTCGCAGAGTGTGTTTCCATTGGACAAGTGGTTGTTGTCACTGGTATATAACTATCCGAGTTCGAAACTGTGGCGCTTTCTACGTATACTATCTGCCAGAACTGCCATTATGCAACTTACGTTACTGTGGAGACCGTTATACACCAAGTATGTTTAGTTTACATCAAGCGATGTATGAAAATTGGAAAATATTAAGAAGAGTTGTATTCACTTCTGACAGCTGAGCAAAATAATTAAAATTGATATTGAGAACAGCAATACTTTTGAAATGCTCATTTGAATTGTTTTCTAGAGTGTTTTCGTCGGATGGAAAGTAGCAGGCCATTCCAAAAGTATCTTACCAATAACCGAAGGACAAAACTTATTGATGTTAATTCAAAGGAACATTGCAATAACCGTTCAGCGGAGACACTACGAGTTGAATAATTATGTTGCTCAGACACTAGCTATATATTTAAGTTAGATGGCTTATTATGGTGGATATGATCATACGTACTTGTATGTAATAATTTGAAAAGTGGAACCAAATAGCACAATAACGTGAGTGACTTATATTAATTAAAAATTGCAACGATTCAGAGAAAACGCCTCAACCGTTTAAACATAGATTATTCAACAATTGTCACCTTCGAAAATTCAGACTCTACTGTGACTACATGTCCTCAATGGAAAAATTGACTGTAGCCGCGACAAACAATTCATTGATATTTTCACAAATTCGATGCAAATGATAAAAGAGTGAAAAAATCTGAAATTGTTCTTCGCTCTGTGACCGATCTGTGACACAGAGGAAGTGGAAATGTAACTTAATTTTATCATGATCGTATTTTATTAGAACGAAAAAGATATAGGTACCTGAATGAGGACTACTGCCTGGTAAGTTACAAGGACGTGTTTCCCAAAAAAGGGTGACAAATTTTGGCCATACGACTGGTACAACTGCGAAGTAAAGGCAGGGTTTAAGATGCCTAATTCGTGTGTGCCTATGGAGGACTGTATTTTACTATACATGTTTAAGTGTAATCACTATAGGAAAATATTTTGACGACATTCTTAGAATAACTTTTCATTCCATTGGCGTATGAAATTGATTTTTGATTGGACAATTTTACGTAACGGTGGTTTGTCATGATCGCAATCAACTAATTTGACAATACCAAAGAATACATTACTGTTACCTGTTTATTCCTTTTTTGCACCTAGACTGCGGAAATTACAAATATCTGAGCGAGTCGAGCCGTCGACGCTCCCAAACTTACAATGGTGTGATCAGCTGCGACAACCATCTCCAACTCGGTTGGTATAGGTTCGGACGAGGGGCAGGGTATAAGATGGCCGACTCATGCGTTCCGACAAGGCGGTGTGGTACCCTTGCGCCAGGTTGGCTTGCTGGTGGTCATCCCCCCTCAGTGGCTCATGGGACCGTTGTCCGTAAGGTGTGTTTTCATTGGACAAATGATTGCTGTCACTGGTCGAAGAATATCATAGTTCGCAACTGCGGTCTATTTTACGTGTACTATATGTCAGCACCACCAACATGCTACTTGCGTTACTGTGGTAATTCTTAAGGTAAGGTTATCATTAAAGCCTCTTTGAATTTCCCACATAGAATCAGCTGATAACAAGAAAAGACATTTGTTTCCAACAGAAAATTTAAATTTGGTCAAAAGCAAGGAAATAGATTTTTCTTGTTGGGAAGATCAAAACAGAAATTATTGACTCTTGAAATTCGGTTGTACAAAATTATCTCGCGCTCGCACACTAAGGCGTAGGGAAAAACCAGACCCTTTCTATTAATAAAAGTATATGGTTTACTTGGGATTTCAGTGCAGCAGCGAAAGTAACCGGCGTGGAAAATTCGAAAATAAATGACAGATTTTGATAACTGGAGAAAGAGAGATTAAACTCACGTTGTTAGAAAAATTGAGATCAGTGAAGTTGACACAGGCGAAATAACACTTTAGAAAATGGCTTCCAAGCGACTGTTTTCTATTCGCTTTTAAACAAGTCTGCTAATGATTTTTTTCCAGCCATGGCGCAGCTTCAGATGACCTCGGAGATGATGGAAATTTGAGGTCTTGGCCCTGCTCCATTGGTTCAGAGGCCATATGATATTCAGCTGGATAAGTTTTTAGTTCAGTAATTTAAAACTGAGGAAGAAAGTCTCGCCTGAATTGAACCTTTATCAGACTATTTAGTTTAGTTTAGTCTATTTGTCGACCAAGGATAGCCGTATATGGTCCGTTGGACTATTGCTGTGTTTATTAAAGCATTAGAAATTGGTAAAAAAGGAAAAATGCTTTTTTTGTATTAATTAAAGAGAATTTGAACGAAAATGGCTTACCAGTTTTCGATTAAGTTTAAATATAAGTCGCCAGTCAAAGAGTTGCTAAACATTTGACAGGCTAAATAGAGGGTATGTTTTCAATAGCGTAATGAATTGCTTGCTGATAAAAGCTAAAGGAGGTCAACTAAATTGCACAATTGTAGTGCCAGAATGACAAAGTTGTTATTTTATGGGTCACACAGAAAGTTTGTACTTGGCAAATAAGCAACATCAATAAACACTGCGCTTTAATTTATTTTATTGTTTGTCTACTTTGTGTTTGCGCTGAAGCGAATGCATGGCTAACTTGCAAAGAAAACTAAATATGGTTTATGCCGTGCCTATTTCATTGGCTCTACCCGTCCATTTCAAACACATTAATCACGCCCATTGCAAAAAAGCTTTGGCAGGAGAAAAAAAAAATATATCCCTCGTCTCAAGGAACAATATCTCCTTCGTTTATTTTTTCATATACTTTCTTTAATCCGCAGTTCAAAGATACGATATTCATTTATTCACAGTCATTTATTCATCAGTCACGGGTCTGTTACGAACGAACAAAAATGACCAGCTTCCATTTGCCTTGTCAGCTGAGTTGGTAGAGCACTGCACTGGTGTCGCAGGGGTCATTGATTTAACTCCTATACAAGCCGGAATTTTTGTATAAGGGTTTATTTTCACTACTGCTTAGGTAGTGTTGATAACTGCCACGATGATCCACATATTCATTGCTTCTAATAGTCTTCCAGGATATCATAAAAAGGTTGACACATCAGTGTAACGACGACTTACAGCGTGCAAATATTCATTCCGGCTAACCATTACACTCGGGAAAAGGAACCAGAGAAAACCATACCTATCCAGAAAGAAAATCGCTGCATAGACCCGACTTTATAGAAATGCTGTTCTTAACCCCCCGCCATGTTAAAAGAGGCTATATGTAATGGTTAGGTTTCGGTCGTTGGGGGAAAATTCGGGTGAATTCAAGTCTAAGAACTGACATTTTTATACACAAATAAGCCTTAGAGCTCCAAAAGCGAGAAAAAAATGTTAATTTTTTAAAGAAGACCAACCCATAATCGGTTTATAACGGTACTTGCTACACGATAGGAGCTGCACTAGAAGAATAGTTTTAAAGAAATCTGAAGCGTTATTTTGAGTTTTCATCAGTACAAATATCTCCTGTGGCTTGTAAAATCCATACCAAACACTCGTGACATAGCCCCTTTAATATAGAACGAAAATCAAAAAGCGTTTTGTCTTTCTATAATCTTTTATTAAAAGGCACTTACAATTCTGCTCCCAGCCTCAACATACTTTAGAGCTATTAAAAATGCAAATAATCAATGCTGTCAGAGAAACTTAAATGTCTTGTTGTCTTTAATTTTCCTTCTCAGAAGGTACATTTCACCATTTCCACCACTTCCGCGCCTCTCCCCCAAAGCAGAAAAACACAGGCACAACAACGGACAACAAAAATAAAATGACCACGGGTTGGGAGATGCACATGGAGTCAAGGAGCATTTCGTTTGATACGGCGAGAGCAGCCGTACGTTCTCGTGACAATTAAATAAGATTAAGTGAAAATTAAATGCATCGATTAAGTATGTACACTAGACTGATGAGGCCTAAGTTCTTCAGGATATTGCTTACGTTGTAAATAATATTGTTAACGATCAGCTTTCCATCAACAACTTTTGCACTCAAACCTCGCTCCTTTGCTTGCAACATCGCTTTAATTAATACTTTCGTTTCTTGCTGTATCTCTCTTGGGTAATCTTGGGTTATATATACGTCCTTTTCTCCAGATGAATCCTTCAACCTGTTTCTCGCTTTAAAAACTGTGTCTCTATCTTTGCTGGGGAAACGTGCGATGATTGGCCTTGGGAAGGTTTTGGAGGCGTCTTCTGAGCGCGGTTTCCCGACACGATGAACTGCATGGAAGTGAATATCTTCGACATTGATATTCATGTCCTTTTCTATAATATCATACACTACATCCCTGCAGTTTTCGTCACTGCATTCGGGTACATTCATAAATCGAAGATTCTCACGCCTAGAGTAGTTCTCCAAAGCGTAAATTTTCTCCTTTTCTTCACGTAGCCTTGCTTTTAAATTTTCAATTTCCCCTCGTTGGCTGTCAATTTTCTTAAGGTTTACTTTGAGCAGATCTAGCTCTTGGCGAAGGCTCCGTTGGTATGTTTTCTTGTAGTCGTTGTTGGTTTTCGCGTCTTCTTGAATATCGTTAATTGAATCCCAAGCCGCCTCTAGAGATTTTTCTACGTCTCGCAAGCACGTCTTCACACCTTCAAGTTCTTGCTTCATTTCATGTCTCAAGACAAAGATTACCGATGCCAGGTTTCCGAAATGCTCGTGCATTTGATTGTCTAAACGGGAAAGTTTGTCCATAATTTACTTAAAGTGCTCCAGGTTAAGGACCTCAGACTGTTCGTTGTCCCATCACAGCGCTGCTAGAGCGGCGATTTCTTTTGTGCGATGGCGGTTGTTGTGAAGATGAACTTGATGAACTATTTCCTCGCTCTTTTCTTTTAGACATTAGAGAGTGAAGGATCTACCGTAAGGTTTTGGCTTTGATGTTTCATTACCACCACATTAGAATACAACAGTTAAGCGAAAAATGAACGTTAGGCGTACTCCCGTCCACAGATTTACGCAGCGTCGGTGACACGTCTTGCTGCCATTATTGCTCGACCCAGTCTCCAAGTTGGCCATAGTACTAATTTGAAACATCTTCAGTCAACCTGAAGACACCTAATCGATTATGCCTAATCGTCCTTGAAAGCTGCAAAGTCAACAAATCCTCCGGACACGATTCACGCTGAGCTCGAGCTGGAGTGAGCTTTCATCGGAGTGACCTTCGGGAACGATCGATGTACCGAGTGCTCTCGTTCGAGGCCGACTAATTACGAAGTGTGTGACACGCTGTGCCCACAATAACTGTTCCTACGCTTCGCGTATCCACGAGTTACAAATGACTTCAGTAAGCTCCGCTCAGTGAAGTTGTTTTCCGCGAAGTCCTGAAATAAAATTATTATGAACAACTAACAGTATTAAAAGAGTAAAAAGTAAGAATCTACAATAGTAACTAAAAAGTTCACGTCAACAAACTACTTTGAATGAAATAAGATAAAAACTAATAAAACCAATATTGGCTATTGACGCTATTGACGAATGCATTTCTGGTAGAAAAATAAATGTATAGATAAGCAAACTGCTGAGGGAAACCGGTACATATATTTAGCTATTTATAGATTATTGAGCTGTCGTAACATTGCCGACATATTATTAGTAAATCATTCTCACTGCATACAATTGCCCTAACACGGGAAGCTAAGTTATGGGAGGATACCGCGACTGCCAGCGCAAAAGGCATGTCAAATGTAGGATACAGCATCGACCGCCACCAGGGGAGGTGGGAGGGGCGAAAATTTTACCGTGACTTCACCGAACTCCGTTGAAATGACCATGAGGTGACTGAAATTGTGATATTTGAAGCGAAGGCTGCAATGCATCATGCTACTAGCGCGCAGGTACAGAACTCTGGAATTTGAAGAACTTAAGCCTTTCCCGCGCGACTGGCTAATTATGTATGCAATGAGAATAGGGGCATTATTAGTGTAATTATCAGGGTAATTCGCGTTGGGCTTTCGGCGTCGATTAAAGAGTGCACTCGGATTTTCGTAACTAAAACGTGGCCTAAAAGATCACAGCCCCTGAGATTTTCGGAAAGGTCGTGATTGTTGTTTTTGGCAGTCCAAAACGTCAGCTACCATTTTCGGAAAGAAAAGAGTGCCCTACAAAGCTTGCATTTTCTCAAAGGAAGATTTTTTCCCTAACATTTTTGGGCAATTAACAATTGTTTGATACCGAACAAACGACGGGTGTCAAAGACTTTATTGCTAGCACGATAAACCAGTTTTGTTTCACATCCACTATTAGTTATTGAAAGTAAAAGTCGTTGATTTAAAAGATTTTTCGTTTTTGGGTCGCTCACGGTGAATAGATTGACAAAATAAAAGAAAATGTACGCGCAAATGGAGTTATCAGAACCTTTCAAGCGCAAGAGTTTTCTTCTTATTTGTTCCTGCCAATAGCTGAAGTTGTAGTTTATTCTATTTCCAGTTTTAAGTGACTCGTGCGTTACTTAAAGTGAACGCTCAAATGTTTGTGTGAGTTAGTCCCCTCACTGAGGACAGGTGGTTAATAGTATGAAATGGTGTATCCAGACTTGACTTTGAATGAGGGTCCCGAGATAAAAGAGCCGAAGTATCAGTTTCAGTCTAATGTAGGGGCGCGAAGACGCGTAGAAGGTCGTTACACTCACTTGCAGGTAGAGAGGTACCAAGAGTCTTCAAAGTGGGCTTTAATCTTTGGCTGCTTAATTAGTAGGCGGAGAACCACCTCGTGGAAGTGATACTAATAAATCGTTATTATTATTGCTAACACTCTCACGATTAGATTTGCACACTAAAGTTAGGCGCAGCTATCAGCAACTTAAATAGCTAAACAGTAGACATATTTGGGTTTGCTGAGCGTGGGAATTGGAAGAGCTAGACACTTCTCGTTCAGGAATACCGAAACATACCAACGTAGCCGCAAAAACAATTACTAGAAAATTGGCCAACATAAGAGGGCTTAACTACAACTCAAGGAGGTCACACCCAAGGTCAGCAAGTTTTCCCAAACACGCCCACAGCTAGAAATCACTACGACATTACAATCAAACTAAAAGACAAAGCAATCCAGAACTCATAAATCACTTGTGAGGTCCAACCTTGGCGTACTAATAATACAGATGCGTGGGCTAACCTTGAACTTGGCCTACTAATAATACAGATGTGTGGGCTAGCCTTGAACAACCTTAGACTTTAAACACGAATTATCAAAAACATTGATCATGAGAAACTCCAACTTAATATAATGAAATGCCACAATATGCCACAACACTAAACGTGTTGATTCTCTTCCAATCAGGAAGGATTTAATCATTGAACTTCATCTTATATTTAAAGCTGGCACGATTTGATGATAACCTGCACGTTCCACTATCCCTTAACGTAGTTCCTTTAACTACTTATTTTTGCCGTACCCTTATCCGTACTAGTTCTCCCCTGAGTTATTGGGTTATATGAGGTTGCTGCTCTTTGATAATAACTTTATTTACACACGATAAAATTACAGCGGACCTGATGTGGTCGTGTATCTACAAAGTTAAAAACTACTGCTGTATTTACGAATAAATGTCTTTAATATGTGATTTCACCTAAAGTATTTACCTTATGATAACATCGCCCTCCGTTAAAGATCAGTTTAGTAAATGTAGCCGAATCTATAAGCTTTCACCCTTTGTTAAGTGGTCAGTTTTCAAATTCCCGAAAATTACTTCCTTTAATTACTACAATTTTGATCTCTACTATTAAGTTCGCGGTCACCCTTTGCTAAGTTCCAGCAAGCCGTTTTTCTTGACCGCCGTTAAACGGCCAGTTTGTCAAAGAAAACCACTCGACTGCAATTACGACTAGTATCCCAGACAACTGAATGTTTTCTTTGTCCTTCATTGTCAGTTTGTTGGTGATATCAAACGGCCAACACCTGAAAACACACTACAGTGGAAGCATAAAGTAATAATAATTAATTATTTTACAAGTAATTTCTGCTTTCCGCGGTAAAAAGGACCAATATCATACAAGGAAAGCGGAATCGTACAATGAAAACAAATGAATCTTTAATTCTGTACTCATTCTATTCAGTTATTGTAATACTCTTGAGAAGACGTATTTCTGCAAGAAACTTACGATGGATGGTTAACCACTTTCCTCTTCTTGTTTATCAAACGTAAGGAGTCAGAATACTCCGCCCGAAGTTGTTCAAAGTAGGGGATAGCTTTTATGTGATACGTACCGTAGAATTACTAAAAGAAATTGCTAGCTGACGTTTTTGACTGCCAAAAACAGCAATTTCAACCTTTCCGAAAACCTCAGGGGCTATGATTTCCCAATTTCGAACCTTTTAGGCCACGTTTTAGTTACGAAAATCCGAGTGCACTCTTTAATCTACACCGAAAGCGCAAGGCGAATTACCCTCCACCGAACATATATCTACTGAAACTTCTCGTTGGGAGCCGCTGGCTTATCCACTGGAAAGTCATCCGCTGGATGACTTTATCCTCTCTTTGAACAACTTAGGGCCGACATATTACCGCAAAACCACGATTTAAAATTGCACGTTTCCTGTCCTGTTACAGTGTGCAATATCAGTACTCTTTATTGATAATCACGTGCGAAGGTAATTCACTTTTAAATGATGGTAATCATACCTGCCATTTAAGGTATTAATTTAAGACTGTCTAATTTTAAACGTGCGGAAAATTTGACCAAACTTAGCTAAGGGAAGGTACATTCTGGTTCAAATTCACGCCCTGTATGCCACTGGACAAGGGAAAGACTAGTGATGCGTCAATATGATGGTTTTTGGTTGAAAAATGTGGATAGTGAAATATCCATGGAGACTTGACGTTTTTGAGTGTTTTGAATGTATCATACTATATCCGATTTCACTGAATGACCCATTTTAAAAAGCTTGTTACAAATTGAGATACAAATATTACAAAAGCATTTTTGACAGCTAATACATATATGACACATTGTGTTCTACTTCTTAATTATGTGCGGTAAGGTATTATCATCTATTTTGCAGATGTTCAACCCAGTTTTTCAGTTGCAAACGTCGTAGTAGTAGAAGTCTTTATTAAGAAAACAGTCACAACATACGTGTGGCTTTACAATCAATGACAAACAAAGGTAAGCTAAAATATGTATAACAAAAATTGAAAAGGATTTAAGTTAAAAGATATCAAGAAACAAATTTTAAAAGACATCTATTTACAAAGGCCAGTTTGAATCGATCAGTTTTTAATTTTAGGAAGTATAAAGTGATGACCCCTTTCTCTAAGAACCCAATAACGTTTGGGAGGGAGCAAGTTATATAATACATGACCAGTGTCACCTTTGATTCTGTTAAAAAGATCACTGTCCCTACTCGTAACTACATCAGATATCAAAATGATCTTCTTAGTGTAGCCAAAACGATAGGCTCGCCGAAAAAAGGTGTCAATTCGATCTAAATATTTGCCTTGATAGGGGGAAGCCCAAACTTCTAATCCATACAGGAATAATGACATTATCAAAGAGTGGAACAGTTTGCTAAGCTGATCTTTAGAGTACATAATAATGAGCTTTATTTAACCAGGGAACACCTTCAGCAGTCTGTTCTCCCAGGTGCCCCTGACATAAATAAATACAATACTAAAATAATGTAGAATATACACTAATAAGTATCGACATAAATTATGAATACATCAAAACTATAGAATAAAATAAGACGATTAAATGATTACTATAACATTTAGCTAACTTGTCTTTTAAAACTTGACGGAAATAATGATAAAATAAGATAATTAAATGATTACAATAATATTACGCTAATTTGTCTTTTAAAGCTTGATACAGAGTCAGAGTTTTGGATATTCTTAGATAATGTCTTCCATAAGGTGATACTAGTGTACTTAAAAGTACGTTTCATGTATTCAGTTCTTGGTTTAGGTAAAACAAACTTATCTTTGTTTCTAGTATTATAACTGTGTATTTCTGAATGACGTAAGTAGTTCGTATCAAGCCCTTCTAGAAGGATTATTTAAGCATTTGTAAGTAAGAATGGCTACCCATAATACTAGCAGCTAGCTAGCAACGCTAGAAAGTAGGCTGTCTATATGAAGATCCCAGTTACAAGGATCTTCATGGAAAGTAATTCAGAAAAGTTTCAGACACTGTTTCCGCTCAATCCCAGGCAATGGAGGAGGAGCAGGCTTAGTAGTTCTACTACACAGTAGCATATCCTACGTTTTGTGACAAATTCAAAGACATCCTGTTTTTGGCTGCCCAGTTCTCAAGATTCTTAACTTCTGCCAGCGCTGTGTCAGAGTTTATTTCTTTGTTCTAATAATCCACTCTTAACTTTTGAGGGGGACAGAGTGAAGGACGGTGGGCGAGGTGGTGGTGGTAGTGGTGGGGTAGCGGGGAGGGGAGAGGGGGTGGAGTCCGATTCCTCATGTTGTATAAACTATGTGCCGTTCGAAAAAGTTGGTTTGGGCCGTTTTATTTGTTGTTGCAAATTGGTCGCAAATGTTGACCTCTTTGGTTGGGAAGCAGAAAACAGGAACGAGCCTTCAAATCCAGGTCTGAAAAAGGGCTCCCAGTTGGCTTGTTAGCTCAGTTGGTAGAGCACTGCACCGGTATCACAGAGGTCGTGGCTTCAAATCCCGTACAAGACTGAATTTTTTCAGGCTTTATTTTCACTACTGCTTTATTAGTGTTCATAACTGCGATGATCATCCACATATGATTCTTTAATCCGCAGTTCAAATATTTGATTTTCATATATTCATTGACACATATTCATCACTCACGGGTATATTACGAACCAAGAAAACGACCAGCTCCCAGTTGGCTTGTTAGCTCAGTTGCTAGAGCACTGCACCAGTATCGCAGAGGTCATGGGTTCAAACCCCGTAAAAGCCTGATTGTTTTTCAGGCTTAATTTTCACTAATGCTTAAATAGTGTTCATCACTGCGATAAACTTATTCGTTCTTTAATCCAAAGTTCAAATATATGATTTTCATATATTCATCCTCGAAATTACTCGGTCTGAGAGGGGTTCAGGATCGAACAGGGTGGTAACTACGAGGCTCACTCCACCTCATCCCCCCGTCCCCTGGATGTTTGCTTTTAGCGTTTGGCACAAAAAGAAATAAAGAAAGAAATTGTGCTTTATCTAGAACGTTTTGTTATGGAGAAACCAAGGAACTTCAATGTTATCTTCAATATGCACCTGGATATTATAGCTTTCAAATAATTAGTGAAAAAATGTTTGCATGCACGTATTTACGTAGGAAAAAAATTTAGAGCACTGTCGAGAATATCAAATAAATACTGTATCAAAACCAGGTATATTGTGTATTAGCATCCCAAGTGCTCGCTTATTGCTCACAAGAGACCTGAACAAGTACACTTAAAGTGGAACTCTTTTGTCTCTATTGATATATTGAACTGGTATGCATGGCAGCGTGCACTTTGACATTTCTTGTTTGTTAGTATTATTTTTGAGGGAAGGGGCGGGATGGGGGTGGGAGAGCTTGAAATACTGTCCAACTTAAAGGACAATGCAAGAGTATTAGGAAAATTTTCAAGATTATTTTTGCAATATATCGATAACTGAACGATCAGTGCCATAGGAAAAGATTGCTTTTTGTCGAAGTCCATCATTCCAATTTCACCTGAGCTACCTCTTGCATTAAAATGAGTAGAGCTTAGAGAAACACTGTTCACAACAACTTAAGTTTGAGTTTCCCCACCTGCGGATTGAAGTAGATATTTCGACACGAAAAGCGCGCAATGCATCAAGCGGAACATAAAACATAAACTACTCCAAGGGCGAGAAGTATTCAGTATCTCTTTCACCTCAATCTTTCTGCTCAGCGACAATAGAGAAAAATTATTCCACCTCCCTCTTCCTCCCTACCTCTCCTCATTGCCTTTCTGTCAATCCAATGCTTTTCATTTAGATGGCACTATAAAGAACTGAACTAAGAAAAAGATAAATTACGAAAACATTTCCACACTTCTATTATTACAACTTTATTATTAAGTCATTATTCAACTCGTACGTGCTGCTTTTAACGTTCACAAGAGTTTATTTCGAGTGCTAAAACTTGCTTTCAAACATCACTAATGCGTTCGCTGTTGATATTAAAGAACATTCCCGCAGAAAATGACAAAGAATTGGCATACCAAGATCGGTAGCAACGATAAAAGCGTTACGTGCTATCAACAATCACACAGTAATGACTGGTCAAATATCGATCCTAGGAGTAAAATAAGCTGACTGAGTCTCGTAATTTTTTCACTCCGTGTTTGAACGGCATTGAGTGACGACAAGATGCAACCGAAGGCCGCAGCTGTTCTTCTGGTCTTTTACTGCACTCTGTCTTCGAAAGGTGACACTTATTAGTTTCTTGTCTACAAATAGCTTGTACCGTCTTTTTCTGTATTTTTACTCCGCATGTCGCAATTCAGTTTTTCAGTCATCAAATTACCTATTTTATTGCGAAAAGCTGCACTTGAAAAACCTGAGACCGAAGCCTTATTTTTGGGGTTTCTTTGCACCAGCTAAGGCAGGAAAACCTTCGTAGTTATTATCTCCTTTTTAGTTTTCTCCTCCCCAACTTTTCATATTTCAAGACATTTTCGTAGTTTGTGGAAGAAAGGAAAAAAATTCATATTCCAAAAATAATACGTATTCGAAAAAAATTTTTTAAGGCTGAATTATATTTCTAGATGTATGCCTGCCCTAATCTTGTGATTCAGGCATGTATACTGTGCATTTCCAGCGTATTTCTGAGTGAAAATCAACTTCTCGTGCAGCCATTAATTTTCAATAGAATTTGATTTCTAGAATTGCTGGACTAGGAAGGGTGTGGCTAGCTAGCGTATATAATCGTTATAATTGAAGCCAAATTTTAGAGGGCCTTACACCTAAATATCAAAATGAAAGCTAAGAGCACTATCGCTTCGCTGAGATGACCAGAAGAGAAATACCAGCCGAAAAACCAAGCAAAACAACAACAACAACAACAACCACAATAACACGACAAAGGAGATTTAAAACAATTCAGTGATTTTGAAAATAGTTTGTATGGACTGTTTGAAAAATTCAAACCATGTAATTTACGAAAGTGCATTTGTTTTTAATAAGGTCTTCTGGAGTGTTTCATAAAGATTCAAGTGGTTGTGATCAGTAATTTTAGAAACTAATATTAAATGTATTTTAAGGCATTTTGTCAACGAATAAGGGGTGTAACCAGGCTGCGTGACATAACACAGTTTGATAAACAATTCATAGTTTCCAGAATGTCATCTTTTATTGTATTTTCATTTTGCCTATAACAAACATTTTCTCGGAGATCATTTAGATTTTACTACATCGATAGCGACTTTCCCTCATTTCTCCTCGTTTCTTTGCTTAATTCTTACATCAAAATAACGCAATTCCATGCGAGATATAGAAATTAGGGAAGATCGATTTTCCACCTCTGAATTTAGTAAGCAGCAGTGTTTACCTATGTTACGTAACTTACGTTACTTTTATTTTCCAATTATTGTGCTGTGCAATTCAATATACTTGTCTTACAGTACTCATCTCTTCAGCTGTATGAGAAGTCTCTTAAATTTAGAATATTAATAGGTCAATATTTTGTAAGCCTGCCATAATTTGCATAATTTGCACTTATCAGTCAACTTTCATTTTATAGTTTATTCATTGTGTCATTTAACTCTACCACAATATTCGGTTTTTGTTCAGTTGGTAGCCACCTGGTACACCCTCAGGTTACTTTGTTACTTGATGTATTATGTTATGTTTTGCCATGTTATGATATGTATGTTATGATAAGCCGTGTCTTGTGTTATAATGCTGTGACGTATTTGATGTAATGTTATCTTATGTTATCCCATGCTGTACTGTTGTGCTTTGCTGTGTAGTGCTGTTGGTGCTGTTGTGCTTGTGTTGTTGTTGGTTATGATGTTATGTCATATCTTTATGCTTGTGTCAACTTAGGTTGCAACTGAATAAATTCAAATAAAGTGCCATGTTCTTATAAAAATAAATTTCCACTGTTCGAGTAATTTCGTTTTGAGTGAGTTTGAAATACAATTTAATGGCTCGTCGTTACCAAAATAATTCACATGATTGACTGATTGATTTATTGCAGCTTATATCCTAAACGAAGACGGGGAACCAGCCATAGTGGGGGAGGATGAAAGCCTCAAAGAAGTTAGACCAACCGGTACGATAGGGGATGAAGAAAGCCCTAAAGACGTTGAACCAACCGGCACAATGGGGGATGAAGAAAGCCCCAAGGAAGTTGAACCAACCGGTACTATGGGGGATGAAGAAAGCCCCAAGGAAGTTGAACCAACCGGTACTATGGGGGATGAAGAAAGTCCAAAGGAAGTTGAACCAACCGGTACAATGGGGGATGAAGAAAGCCCTAAGGAAGTTGAACCAACCGGTACAATGGGGGATGAAGAAAGCCCCAAGGAAGTGGAACCAACCGGAACGATGGGGGATGAAGAAAACCCAAGGAAGTTGAACCAGCTGGTACTGTGGGAGATGAAGAGAACCCAAAGGACGATGAAACAACTGGTATAACCGCGGATGCAGACAGCCCTGTAGAAGACCAGGCATCATTCCTTTCCGATTTATTCGATACAAAATACCCTGTAAACGAAGGAATGAGCCAAACGATTGCAGTAGACTCAGTGGATGTTCAAAATGAAGGGAGCGATGCTAATGATGTCAATGCAGGTTTGGATCTACCACAAGGCAAGAAACAATATATTGTAGTCTAGCGTCTGCAGGGAATTCCGGTTTAGATGCAACTGTTTCAGCTGTCATTGATGTTTCAGTCTGTAATTGGGTATATAATGTCGACAAGGCCTAGGTTAAAGCAAGGCAATGACCTTATAGAACCATTTCCAATGATATGTAAGACACGTTGTAGATGAAACAGCAAAAAAGGTACCAATGAAGCTTTACTACAAACATTTAAACCTTGACGCAGTTTTAATATTATGTATACGAACAATGAAAGGATTAATTTCAGTCCGGGCTGAAATTCGCCATGTAATCAGGCCCTTAGTATAAATCTACCAGCGTTCTATCACGAATGCTGTTCTCTGATTGACTACGCTACTCGCTATCTATTCTATGATAGATAGTGAGTAGCGGTTGTGAACAACATGGCGGCCGCTTCTTCGCGTTTTCCAAGTGTCTGCGAGGAGGATTTAGATAATTTACTTGTTTAGTTTTGGACGACTAGTAGATTTGTACTAAAACAATTAGACTATTCGCTCTCAATATCTATGCTACGCCCTCATCAGCTATCACAAGATAGAAATCTCTAGCTCATAATTTAATTGTTAAATAGTAGAAGGAAGACAAAAGTAGAAGGAGATTGCTGTTTAGTTCTCAATTTGTGCATTCGTTTGAGTACTTCCTTGCTCAATCTTTTATTTGCTTTTTTGTCTTCAAACTTAGCATTAACCACTTAATTATCAGCACTTAGACTTCATTTGTGAGGAAATAACTTTTTAAAGTTGCATTATTTATATTTTATTTTATTTTCTTCAACAGAAGCTGCTCCACCCTTAGGTAAAGATATAATTTATTAGTTTTGGCTTACTGTGTGTAAAGATCTAAATCATAGAACCGACTAGTAGCATCTATAAAAAGAAATATGTCATGGAGAGAAATCGTGTCTTGTTGAGAAGATGGCCTATTTTAGATTTTTAGCCAAAAGAAGGGGGGTGGGGGTGGGGTAAGGAGTTCGCTGTTTTAAGACCTCAATTCTAGGGCGTTTCAATCAGTACCGTATTCACCTCCTGCGGTGGTGACACTTAATGAATACATTTTTGTCATTTACAAGACTTGTCAATTGAAAAGGACACTATAAAAGTAACGTTTTCCTTTTCCCGCAATGTGTTCCTAGAATGCAGAAGCTACAGAACACTGAGTGAGTATCACCGTGCGCAAGGTTATAAAGGACTGGTCGTCACATGTGACAACAAACTCACAACGGGTTGGTACAGGATCACCGGATTGGCTGGGTATAAGATGCCAGAGTCATGTGTGCCTAAATTGCAGTGTGGTACGCATGCTACAGGTTGGCTGGTTGGTGGGCATCCTACAGTGGCTCAGGGGGCTGTTTACCGCAAGGTGTGTTTCCATTGGTCAAGTAGTTGTTGCCACTGGTCAAGATATATCCGAGTTCGTAACTGTGGCCTATATATTCTACGTGTACTATTTGACCAAACCACCAACTTGCAATTTACGTTACTGTAGAAACCGCGGGTCAGGTAAAGTACGGCAGTTTAATTGTATCTCTGAGCCGACCTTTTATTTTCTGAAGACTGTAGTTTTGTTTCTCGCTGTACATAAAGCGTACCATAGGAATTTGGTGTCCTGCGATAGTATTTTGACCCAGAGAAACGGTAGAGAAGTGAATTACTTACGATTATATAAAAATAGTCAATGGAAATTAGTCTAAAAGTGTATGTAACATACTAAAGTAGGGTTGTCAGTTATAGTGACCGTGACTTGAAACGCTTTGCTTTTCTCTTTCCCTGCCTCGTAAATTCTCTTCTTGCCCGAGGAAGTTTGTTTTTGGTCTCTCGATCACTCATTCATACACTTCAGTGGAAACATCAACATCCTTAATTAGTCCGCAATCCAAAAATATTTCCGAAATAAACTAATGATTTTCAAACAAAGGGCAAGGTAGAGTACCTTATTTAGCTGATAAAGTCAACCGGGAATGTATTTCGAGACCTTTCCCATTTTTAGAAGCTAAGGATATAAGGTGATGGAAGGAAAATGTGGAGCGGTAAAGGCTAATTACAGTAAATAGGTGCAACGCATTTGTTTCGTTACTTAAGTTTTCTATCTTGTTTTTTCTTTCTTTCAGTAATTCCAGCAGGTAAGACATTATTTGAAAACAATATTTTTAAGCTTCGCCTCTAAAATTATTTTAGGCCGGGCTTGTTTGATAGGCCCAGCAAAAGACACCATGTCCTCCTTCATGTCGGTTACCAGACATCAACGAATTTGGAGGTAGGTGGCAAACCAACCAACCAGCGAACTAACCAACCGAGTAACCGACCGAGGGACCGACCGAGCGACCGACCGTCCAACCAACTAAATAGCTGACTGATTGGCTGCCTGGATAACTAAAGAGAAAACTAAGTTACTGGATAACTAAACATTCGCATGGACACATCATTCGCTTGATTTCAAAGTATTTTCATACAAGATAAATTCGTATCATCGGGCATCTGAATGTAAAAAAGTACTGTATCTGTCCAAAAAATAAGAAACCAATTTTCTCCAAATTGGGTGACAAGATGTGCTAAGGGTTTTGTTATATTCTTTAATGTCTGTTCGTTCAAGAGCAATCTCAATTAGTGTGTTAGTTTTAGGCATTTTCTTATGATGTATTCTCTGTACATTTTGAGCCTGCACTGAACTTGACAGCAGAGAAAAACTAAGTGAGGATGACCTTGCACAAGGTTAAAAACGTAAACGTAAAAGTTGCGTAAACGTTATTCCCCATTATTTTTCCTTCCAGAATGCAGGAGCTACAAGTATCTCAATGAGTATGACCGTGCGCAAGGTTTCAGCGGAGTGGTTAAATGTGACAGCAATCTGGCTGGCTGGTACAGCATTACAGGAAGGGCTGGGTATAAGATGCCAGATTCATGTGTGTTGTTATATATCCCAGAAGCACTCAGGCATACAGTGATGCCAGGACCTCAACCTGGATGAACCAGAAAAGATATAGAACATTTGCCTAAATTTTTATCTGCATTTCCAAAAAAACCTGTTGTGTTAAATATCTCAGAAGCGCTCAGGCATACAGTGATCCCAGGACTTCAACCTGGATGAAGCAGAAAAGATATTGAACATTTTCCTAGATTTTTGTCTGTACTTCAAAAAACTGTTCATGTTATATATCCCAGAAGCACTCAGGCATACAGTGATGCCAGGACCTCAACCTGGATGAACCAGAAAAGATATAGAACATTTGCCTAAATTTTTATCTGCATTTCCAAAAAAACCTGTCATGTTAAATATCCCAGAAGCGCTCAGGCATACAGTGATGCCAGGACCTCAACCTGGATGAACCAGAAAAGATATTGAACATTTTCCTAGATTTTTATCTGCACTTCATAAAACTGTTCATGTTATATATCCCAGAAGCACTCAGGCATACAGTGATGCCAGGACCTCAACCTGAATGGACCAGAAAAGATATAGAACATTTCCCTAAATTTTTATCTGCAAGTTACATATGCTAAATCACTTGAATATTTTCCACGCACAAACAAACACAGAGTCCTAAACTCCTTGGTAGTTTGAAAAGGCTTTCAGAAGTTGTTTCTGGACGATAATATATTCTCCGACGATAATTTTCAATTTTCAAACTGCCACTATTTTAATCACCACCATAAGTGGAAGAAATAGTCGCCAGATAAAATATTTGTGCTTTGACAGAGAGCAGCTATGTAAAAGATATAAGTACCCATATCCAGTTATAAAGACAAAATAAGGAGCCGCCTTCTTCCGCGCCCCCTCACCAGCCCGATTTTCATTATCGTGGATCGATGACGAGTGCGCGCGTATTTCGCGGCTTCATATTTAATTTGCCGCCAGATTATAATTAATTTGCCGCCGGAATACACATGAACTTTGCTACATATACATAAATACGCTTGAACAGAAAGATTACCGCTCAACAATGGTCCGAAACCGAAGGAATTCCAACTCAATCAAATCTTACAGAAAATTTACATTAGAATATAATCCCAGGGAAAATGTCGTGGGCGATTCCTACCAAACGTACCAATGTAACAAAATCGAAAGTTACGTCGATCTTACCTCTTACGTTCGTGTTTCCGCTTTTAAAATTGTCTGAAGGCGATTTACTTCGGCTTAAAATATAGTTACAACTTACCAAAGTCCATTGCACGTCAATGAAATCACCCGGTAAAACAGAATTTCACTCTCTGTAATTTCTGTCCATCACATACCGAGATATGCCGATTATCCCCTCGAAAATCTCAACGAATCGCTAAAGCATAACATTTGACAAAACTAGCGTTTCATCGTACAAGTAAAACCATAAAATGCCATAAGAACAAGGCGTAAGCGTGCCGCGTGCCGGTAAATTAAATTCTGCCGCTGAAGCGCAAAAACAATTCTTCTTTCAAGGTGTGCTAAGATGCTCCTGCAGTGAAACCACAAATGGAGGACGTTGATGGCTCTAATGCAGACCTATAACGTTACTCCTTACCAACCAGACGTCGGAGATTTTTTAACTTCTGGTTATCTCTGGCTCGTTATTAATAGCTTGTCAGAAAACACTGTTCACTTTTCTCTGATGCTGACTTAGGAGAAGAGTATATTTGGCCAAAATTAAAGTTGACTGCATCAAAAAGGGATCTACAACATGAAGCAGCTTTTGTAAAGCGAAATTAGTGATCGTATTATTTGTTTTTCAGCGTTTCCATTACCATCGAAAGGAAATCCGCCAGAGAAAGGAAATAACTAATCTAATAAATATAAAGTGCTGTCAATTGTTTGGGCTGTCCATTTATTCATCACTTGGCTAAGGTGAACGTCTTCAAGGCTTTTTTTTACATCAAAAAAATATAGAGTGAAATATCACGAGATACCACAAATTTTAACGCTGTTTGAATTATTGGAGTGATCTTTACCGCAGTAAAATGCCTTTTAAAGTTCTTTCAGCAGCTCTTTGTCTTATGTCTTACAGAGTAAAATGTCACGAGATACCCCAAATTTTCACGCTGTTTTGTTATGACCACATCAGCTTTGCTGAATCTGTTATCGTGTTTAAATAAATGCTGTTATTATTATTATTATTATTATTATTATTATTATTATTATTATTAAGCGTTTAACATTATCACTCAAAATGGAATAACTAAGCAACATGTTCGAATAGCACAACCGCATAAGTGACTTATGCTAACTAAAAATACCAACAAATCATAGACAAATGTGTGTGCATTTTAAGTCTCCATCTCAACTTGACAACGTTTGACTTCCTGTTACGTGAAATGATCTACCTGTACTTCTACTTCTCCTTTTTTTTAGAATGCGCAAACTACAAAATTCTGAGTGAGAGTGACCGTGCTGTAGGATCCACGGGAGTTATGAAATGTGACAGAAACCTGGCTGCCGGCTGGTACAGGTTCAACTGGCCGGCGGGGTATCAGATGCCTGAATCATGTGTGCCTATAAGAAAGTGCGGTACACATGCGCCAGGATGGCTGGTTGGTGGACATCCTACAAAGGCACAAGGTTCAGTCTTGCGAAAGGTGTGTTTCAACTGGTCCAATAATTGCTGTCGGTGGCGCAGATACATTCGAGTTCGTAACTGTGAGGCTTACTACGTGTACTACTTGTCAGGAACTCCTGTATGCCAACTGCATTACTGTGGTAACCTGACGTAAGGTAAGGTTGTGAAACGTTTCTGAATGTGCCTGTCTCGTTCACTTAATGCCCAGACTCATTTAGAACTTACCCTCTCTTCATGCAGAACATATGTGACGTATGTCTTGAATTTGTTAGGTCTGGTGGTACGCGCTTTTTTGGAAAGACAACAATAACAACAACAACAACATCAACAACAACAACAACAACAACAGCAACAACAACTACAGCAACAACGACGACGACAACGATGATGATGATGCTGAAAATGATAATAATAATAATAATAATGATTAGAAGGTGAAGGTTGACCATTATAAAGATCTAGCCAAAGAACTCTCCAGATTGTGGCATAAGGGGGTAATGATTTTCCCAATCACTGTCAGATCGCTGGGATGCGTGAAAAACACCCTCAACAAGGCCCTCAAAGACCTAGTCATTAAGACGTAGTAACAGCCTCGCAAAAGACAGCAGTCCTGGCTTCATGCGCAGATATTCATAATAGATAATATATATATTTAGCCAAGCCTAAAAGCGGAGCTCCAAAAGCATTCTTTTTCTACTGGCATTTACATATAGTCTGCTTGTCATATCACCCATCTGACCTCACTCAAGCTACAGACCCAATGCTATAGAAAATAGTATGGAAAGGTGATCTGAGCCAGTGGCACAGTGGATTTGGACCCCACGTGGATTTGCACCCTCCAGTCCAGATCTGCTTGTGGATCAGATTTGGACCCCCTAGTCCAGAACTGCTAGCAGATATGAATCCCCTTTTACGAATTTGGACCCCCACCCCTCCTAAAAACAAGCGTTCTATTGAGTAAGGTAATAAAAATTCCTTTCCAAACTGAGTTTGGAGATGTTAAAAAAGCAAAATAAAAATATTGAGGTAGGTTTTTTTAAAATAATCTTTAATACCTTGTGTAAAAAAGAACCCGCAAAGCTAGTTTTCATCTATAAATTTTTAAAACAAAACATTTCTTAACATCTTAGAGGAATACCTAAGGACAGGTCTGTTTCCCCGTTCAACTGTAGGCAACTTAGTTACATACTTAGCTACTTAGGTATGGTTTAGAGCCACTAGAAATTGGTGGAGAAGCCTGGTGATTGCTCCTTGGAATCAGTATCACATCAGATATATAGTGATTCAGATCATCACTTCATAATGAATGCAATTTCAATTATCCACAGCCTCCCATGAGACAGTCAGAAATCGGAAATTGTGTATCCTCTGGATATATGTATGCCTCACAAAAATTATGAAAGAAAGATACATGGAAATCAATAAAAATATTTAGATGCCATGAATTAAGACCAAGATATTTATTTTGATCAATTACTTCTTGACCTTACTATCACAAAAAAAAATGCTTGCTAACATTAAGCTCATCACTCAATGCACCTACAGAGTTTTCAAAAAGAAATCCAGCTGCTCTTCTGGCCAGTTAAGTGCAAGACCAAACAACTTGATAATAATATATTGGGCATTTGGTTGATACCACTATCAAGGTGATTCATCAAAGCAAAAGTGCTGGAAATCCGTTAGCCATCTTAACTTGATCTTAACATACTTCATCAAACATCAGAGATTCCATTAAACATTAATGCCAAATGTCATCCAAACATCCCACAAGATTGGTGTGACCAGCTACTAATAAAATTAATTGAAAGACTGTATGCAGGAGGAGGAAGTCCAAAGGATGTGTACATTGATGAGAAAGAGCTTACTTTAAGTTTAATTTTAAGTTTTAAGTTTAATAATACTTTGTCATGTGAATACAACTAAGTTGATACAAAACAAAAAAGTGCATGACTGGAGAATAATTGGGAGAAACTAAATTCCCATACAAAGAATATTATCTAATATTACACATTCTAAAAACTAAGAGGTGAAATTTAAACGTGGCCCAAAGCTAACCTAATCAAATTAAATCAAATACTTGTCTCTTACAAGTCACCCCTGATTTGAGATTGAGACTAAAAATCATGAAGTAATTCAAAGCAAACCTACCGGTAATTAAGAAAGGGGAACAGAGAATTAACTCTGAAGTGTAAATTAAAGTGCAGAGTTAATTCTCTGTTCCACTATTTGTGTTCCTAGTGCTACGCGGCACAACATTCATATCTACCGGTAATTAAATTACATACTTGTCACTCACAAGCTACATCTGATTTAAAATTGACACTAATAATGTAATAGATAGGACTTAAAACTGCTTAAAGAAGGTGCATGCATGATGTTCGATGGAACACCATTCCAGTCTGTTATGTAGCGATTAAAAAAAGAAAAGCTGAAGGCCATATATATATTTAGCCATGCCAAGCCTAGAATCGGAGCTGCACACTCTCACCGAGCAACTTCGCAAGAGTTTATTTGGACCAGTTTAATTTGTGTCCAAAACAATTGAGCAGCAGCAGGGAAAACGAAGGGTTTTCGATCGTAAACGTTTGCAAAAAAGAAAAAAAAAAAAGACGGACATTCTTGAGTCTAACTACTTTGAGATGAAAGCGTAAAGGGATTCAAAGCGGATCAAAAACAAAACAAAACAAAACAAAAACACTGCAAGCGAACAAAGTACGATGCCGGCGAGTGTTTGCTCAAAGAAGGAGAAGGTGGAGAAATTAAACAAGACTAGCTAGTAATTAAAATAGCTTGTAATGATAAAGCTAGGAAAATCGGTATTTATTTTGACATAAATGCCGCTAGAAAAAAAATTAAGGGTACAAAATCTTCGTTTACAGCAGTCAACAGGAATTGACCGCGGTTCAGAAACAATATAACAACAAACATAAGACTTATTACAAGAAAACAAAGCACAATATGAATAATATTTCTTCGAAGATTCTTGGAGAAGGTGCAGAAATTGGACAGGTAACAAAACTATCTTGTATTAAGCTAGAAAATTTCCTTAGCAGATTTGACATAAATGTCCGTAGAAAAGACAAAAAAGAGGTCCGTACCTGAACGTTTAGAGCAGTCAACAGGATTCACTGAGACAGCAATCACTCGGAATGCGACAGAGCTGAATAATAGAGCCATTTCCCACAAAATCTTTCCTTGGCTTACACAAAACACTTAAGTGCTTTGATGGTTTTACTGTTACTTCCCATGTCTTCCGAAGAACCTTCTTCAATTAATGATTCTCAGTGGCAAAACATCATCCAGATAACGAAGAAAGCGCTTGCCAAACCAAACGAGCATTTCTCTCGCAGACCCGTCCACTTTAAAATTTATCAAAACCAGCCAGCCAGTCAACCCATTTCGCTGTTTTTAACATCCAAACGCTGATTCTTATCGGTTCAAACAAACGACATGTTTAAAGACGGCGAAACTTAATTGTTGTTTACAGGCTGCTTTCGACGAAGATCTCTTAAAGACTTGACGAAGTGAGGCGCGCTGGGTTTTGACTGTTTTGGCAGCATTTTGACAACTTAATGTCGGATTTTGAGAAGTGCACATGCACATGCATTTGATCGGATTTTTTATTTTTACTCGAGCTCTAGTCTCCCCCTTTAATGCTTAATTTTACGAGGACTCATTGCGATTACGTGTTGATAAGATAAGGGCAAAAGTTTCTTAACGCTATTGTGAGGAACCAAGGTCGAAAAACAGTCAGCCAAGCCGAGTAAAAACACTCGTTCGCTTGCAAAGAAAACAACGTAACAAAACAAACAAACAATTCAACTACTTCTTTGCGTCCAAAACGAGTACAGATGATTGTTATTTATATCCATTCGAGAGAAAAATACAAGTTTCATTCCTGAACAAAAGTAACAACGATTAAACCAAATGTTAAGCTTCTATTTATTTAATTTACCTCACTGTCCTGTGTTGTAGAGGTTTCTACCACTTGAAAATGCGTAAGCTTCAGTAAAGTAAAAACAAGCATCCGCAAAAATAGCGAACGGTTTGTCCAAAGAAAGAGCTTCTTCCACAGAGTTTGAGCTACTCATTCCTCCCATTAATACCGGTGAACTGTTAAGTGACTTTTCTTGGTGAGATGCAAGATGCCGCGGTGAAGTGAAAGCCCTTGAAGCGTTGAATTATACTGTTTTCAACCGCACAATCTTTGAAGCTTTTCCTGAGAAAAATCTTCCGTCCTTCCTTTCATCACTCGAAAAATCACCTTCCGGAGTATCTTTTGACAAGTTCTTGATCTTTATGCTTTTTACGCGAAAGACAAACTTCGATCGAAGAAGATGAAGTTGTTTTGCTCAAAATAAAGAAACCAACTGAATGTGAAATTACTAGCCGCAGAAAGCGCGCGAAAAATTTTAACGGCCTCGATTTGGTTTGGGTGTCCCACACTTGGCTTGAGCCTGCGATCCAATCGAAAGCAAGTACCTGGTCAGCGGTCAACTTCAAAAAAACAGCTGACCTCGATGAGGTCTTAACTTGAGCCCGCTATATGGTCACGTTACACTGGTCAGCGGATACCTTGTTTTGACAGGTGTCAATTGGCTATAAGATGGATGTACAGTATCAAAGATGTACGCTGTAAAGTAGCTGGTCAGCTGGGCCAGGTGGAGTATGGCCGCCATGTTGGATTATTATGATTATTATTAGGATATTATTAATTATTGGGCGACTCCGTCGTCGTCGTCGTCGTCGTCGTCGTGCGTACGCGCCCATGAGCAATACCGCTAGCCATTTTTACCATGAGAAAAGCAGTTGACGGGTTTCTATAGGTATGGTGCTCCGCTTGACGGCCCTTCAGGCCGTCGGAGCTCCGCTATTATATTAATAAAAGTTCTTTGCTGCAAGGTGGACATACTATAACCAATTGATATGTTCTTGTTCCTTTACTCTTTTTTCGAAGGGGCATGTTGAATAAAATGAAGCAATTGTAATAATTGCAAAGAAGGTATAATAGCATGAATTTTGAAAAGATGTTTTCGTTGCCGTCTCAACCCTCGTCATCGCTTAAGCTCACTAAGGCGACGCACCATTGGTGTAATCTGATGGGGGTTCTTATTTTTAGACATCGTCAAAAATGCTTTTAAATCTGCAATTAAATGCCTGTTCTTTTGACGTTTGCAGCGGTGGAAGCAACTTCAGATGACCTCACAAGCGCTGAAAACTTGAAGTCTTGGTCCCTACGTGGGTTCAGAGGGGTGTAAAACCATTAAATATACAACTAGGGTAAACTACCTATATAGAGTGACAATTAAAGGAACTTCACCCCAAAAATTAAACGCCATTTTAACGTGTAATAAGTTGCTCAAAAAGTATAGCCTGTTATAAGACGTTGGCCAGGCTATTTCAGTGTTCAAGGCATTGAAAGGGTTTAAAAACGTTTTTTTAAATAGTACATTTCCAGTGTTTGGAATTGATGGCGAAAGTGTTAAGATGAACGTTCGTACTTGGTTTGTCACCAATATCAATAAACTCTGCTTTGTAACTTAATGTTTCAATAGTCTTTCTTGCGTTCGTATTGAGCTACTTGAAATGATGTAGGGGGACTAAATGAAAGGGAACAAAATTACGCCAGTGAGATTTATAGCGGAGCTCTGGCGGAGCACCATACCTATAGAAACCCGTCAACTGCTTTTCTCATGGTAAAAGCGGCTAGCGGTATTGCTCGTGGGCGCGCACGACGACGACGACGACGGTGGAGTTGCCCAATAATTAATAATATCCTAATAATAACCATAATAATCCAACATGGCGGCCATGCTCCACCTGACCCAGTTGGGTCCCCAGCTCATCAGCTAGTTTGCAGCGTGCAACTTTGATATGGGAGATCCGTGTCATGGCCAATTGACAGCTGTCAAAACAAGGTTTCCGCTGACCAGTATCACGTGGCCATATCGCGGGCTCAAGTTTAGAGCTCATATAGGTCAGCTGTTTTTTTGAAGTTGACCGCTGACCACGTACTAGTTTTCGATTAGTTCGCAGGCTCAAGCCAGGTTAATTTAACCAAAACGAGGCACCTAAACCAAAACGAGGCTAATTTTTCGCGCGCTTTCTGCGGCTCGTAATTTCACATTCAGTTGGTTTCTTCATTTTGACCAAAACAACTTCATCTTCTTCGAAGTTTGCGAAGTTTGTCTTTTAATTCGCGTAAAAGGCATAAAAATCAATAACTAATTAACAG
Source organism: Pachyseris speciosa (assembly GCA_016490735.1). Lineage (NCBI taxonomy): Eukaryota > Metazoa > Cnidaria > Anthozoa > Scleractinia > Pachyseridae > Pachyseris > Pachyseris speciosa. The sequence continues at coordinate 78,142 of JAEMWC010001697.1, read as the reverse complement.
ATACTCCGTAAGGTGAATTTTCAAGTGATAAAAAGGATAGCAAAACATTTGCCTCAGGAAACGCTTAAAACTTGGCTCGACTTGCATAATCGACGCCCGGATTGTGTGGTTGAAAAACAAAATGATTCAAGGCTTCAAGGACTTTCACTTTATCGCGGCACCTCGCAGCTCACCAAGAAAAGTCACTTAACAGTTCACCGGCATTAATGGGAGGAACGAGTAGCTCAAAGTTAGTGGAAGAAGTTCTTTCTTTGGACAAACCGTTTGCTATTTTTCCAGATGCGTGTTTTAACTCAAGTGGATTCGTATTTTCAACCTCTACAACACAGGTGACTGAATTAAATGAATTTAAGCTTAACATTAAATGGTTTAATCGTTCTTATTTTTGTTCAGGAAAGCAATTTGTATTTTTCTCTCGACTGGATATAAATAACAATCATCTCTACTCGTTTTGCAAGCAAAGAAGTAGTTGAATTGTTTGTTTGTTTTGTTGTTTTCATGCAAGCGAACGAGTGTTTTCACTCCGCTTGGCTGACTGTTTTCAGTGTTTTTCGACGTCGGTGCCTCAACAGCATTAAAAACACTTTTGCCCCTAACTTATTAACAAGTAATCGCAATGAGTCCTCGTAAAATTAAGCATTAAGCCCAGGCTAAACGATCAAACACTTCATTCAACATCGTGTTGGAAGATAATTTAAAAGGGCTTTCTATGTTTGATCCAGATGAAACATTTTCATCCAACATTTCGCTCTACGAACAAATGTTTGATCGTTTAGCCAACCCAACCAAGAAAGTGCACAGTCAGTAAAAAGCAAACCAAATGAAGAACGTGAAAATTTCAGCGATAACACGCAAAAAGTGTCCTGTGTACTCACTTTGTCTTGTGTTTGGTCAAATATTGTTTGTTTTCCTGCTAGCAGAGGTTTCTCGCCCAAGGAAATTTGTTTATCGGCTAGTCACCCAACGTTATGTTTGTCAAACACAATATTCAGGAAAATGTTTGATCGTTTAGCGGGGGCTTTAGTATTACTTGTGTTTTGAGCAAAGAAGACAATTTCAGCAACTTCTGAAAACACAAATAATATCAATTCTTAATTTTTCTCGGCCCAGTGCGATTACCAATCCAACCATCGGTTTGTTTTCCTTTTTCTCTTTTCTCCGATATTTAAGCTTATGTCAAAATTGCTTAACAATTTTTATTAACTTGCTACGAAATTGTCACTTGTCTATTTTCCCTACCTTCTCCAAACCTACGCATCGTCAGTGAATTTGTTTTCTTGTAATGTTTTGTTATTCTGTGGTTTGTGAATCGCGGTCAGTTCCTGTTGACTGCTCTAAACGATCAGGTTCATACTCTACGGACCGTTATGTAAAAACTTAAGATTGCTTAGTAATTTTTCTAGCTTACTAGAAGCTTACTTGTCAACTTTCTTCACCCTTTCCAAGAATCTTCGAACAAACATAGGCGTCGTGTTGTTTTGGAATGTTTTAATGTTTTGAGGTTTTTGAACCGCGGTCAATTCCTGTTGACTGCTCTCAACACAAAATATTGGCGCAAGGAAAGCCATGCGAAGTTGCTCAATACCAGTAACTAAAATAATAACCATGGAGCTCCGCTTTTAGGCTTGGCTAAATCTATATATTACATACAACGTGAATGTACTTTCTGTCTGTTTGAAACTCGCCACTCTTATGCTTTCATTTTTCTTGGGCTGGATCGAAAGCTTTAAGCGCCAGAGATGACAGGCAAAACGAACTTCCTCACAATAACCAACAGTATCAGGGAATGAAAATTAAGAGACGACGCGTGTGTGAAACCTTGGCTTCTAACCCTGGGACTTCCGAAGAAAAATATCTACAATTGAGTTGACACGTTACCCGACTCTCGATAACACGGCGCTCCTCATGCGGTTTTCTTGTCTTCTTAAGGATCCACATTATAACAATTGAATGCTAGGTAGCTCTTAAGAGAATTTTTAAAGAGAAATTAGAAACACATTTCGGATAAAAACATTTTAACGTAAGAAAAATGAAAAGGTTTCTTAAAAAACAAATTTCCTCCCCATATTCGGCTATCATTCGGGCAACACAGAGCAACCTTGTACTTTGCGCTGAACAAAAAGGAAAAGTGGTAGCCATCGCAAACTCAGGCAGGGGGAGGGGCTGGGCTTAAATGCATTTCTAGCCATTTCAGAGGAGTTTGATTTTAAAATTTTCCGGGGGAGCATGCTCCCGGCCCCCCTCCACCCCAGTTGACTCACACTAACGCGTTCGAAGTGAGCCCCCCCACTTGCAAAGTTGCTGCGCGGGCCGTGAAACTTATTCTAAGAAAACAACTTTACATAAATTTTCTTATAAATTTGGGTACAAGACTGAAGTGCTGGCTTGTTTTCGTTTCTTGATGTCTCAATACGTGAAACAAATTGTTCCCCATGTAATACAGATAAAGGATTCAGGACGCTTGTAGTATTTATCTGCTCAACACTCAAAACCATTGTTTTCTTAGGAATTATAAAACTCCGTCATACCATTTCAAACTTCTATGAAAGACGCTGCCAGGCTATCTTGCCTCACCACTGCAATAAAATATACTTGGTGATGATATCAACTAATTTCCTCACACATCATAAGACAACACGATGTTAGTGAATTTTCAACTTCACAATATCTTCCTTAATAAAGAAAACTGAAAATTAAAACAGAAGCATAACTGCAAAAAATTGTTTTGGCGGCTTATAACAAAGCCAAGTGCAATTCAACGTACAAAGTGTCATGATTAATAATACGTGAAGTCAAAGGCTAGGTTTAAGACTTATTCGCTTTCCTCAAGTTGTTGTAAAGAATTTCTGATGCTGGTAACAACAAGTAACAAAAAAATTCATGGGCTGATAAAAAACTAAACCGGTTGAATAATGTTGACTTAATGAGAACCACCAATGGTGTATCAGTACCCTGTGTGATTAATATCGATTACACAACCATGCGTAAAGATCTCGAAGTTATGTTGTCTTGCTGCCATGAATTGCTTGCATTACCTTTTACTGGCGCACCTAGTTGTCTGGGTTCAAGCGGGCCAAATTATACCGATAAGCGTTGAACAATCACTGTACTGATGGAGACTTTATTACACACCACTGTACTTTTCTCCGGTATGTTTAGTTATGTTTTACGAATATTGATGAAGGGTAAAAAGACCAATACTAGAAATTAATTTTAGTTATTTTGCCCAGGCATTTGAAGTGATGCTTTTTAAGTAAGTACTCCATGTACCACGTTATCTCTTTACGCTATTTTTGTCGTTATTTTTGTGCTGTGAAATCTCAACAATTAACTGACAAATTGAAGTTTTGTGTGTCCTTTTTTTGGTGGTGATGACGCTAAATCGTTAACAATTTGCAGATTCAGAAAACCGAAGAGAGAATGAAAGCAATTTGAAGGGTTTTCATTTTTCTTCGCTAGCACTCAAGCAAAACCTGCGCTTCCCGAGGCATACAATTATTTGTTAATTGGGTCATGTCGGCACATTTTCTTTAATTCTGTGCAGTAGGTTAACATGGTTTTTCTCTTTTTAAGTCTGAAGAATCATTTGAGTTACCTACATTACAGAAGCACACAACCACAAAAACCAAAACACGAGGAGGTACTTCGGAAAACGTGCAGAGGGTTATCTGATTTTAATTGATCAAAGGATACACAAAATATCTCTATCAAGTCATATTGTTTTAGTCAATTGAGGTCAGATTGGCGAGGCTTATTTTCAATAATGATCATACCTCGGACAGAAAACGCGAGTACAATATCATATATACACGTTGGCTTTCTTTACGTTCAGCCAAGTTGTAAATGTCAACCGACCTATGTGACATCACGCTTCTTGTTTCTGCTCCATAGATAATTAAGATAATTCAGTTTTCGTGACTCACTCAAGTTCTTAGGTAACATACAAAGAATTTTATACATTTTTCCAGTTTTAATCTTGAACGATTAATAAAATGTGCAGTTCATTACTTTGAAACACTTTAAGCCTTATTTGTGAAGGAAAATAAACAAACAAAAGTGGAAGTTTTTGAGTCAAACCATGACATTACAAATTCTTGGTATCATTAGCCAGTTACTAAACAGAATCTCGTAGTAATATCACTTAGTTCTGGTTTGTTTCGTTGCGCAGACTTGACGGCCACTACTCGCGATTTATTTGGCTAAATAATAATAATAATAATAATAATAATAATAATAATAATCGTACCGCTCGAATCAATTGCATATAGTTGATAACGAGTTTATCGGCTGGAAACGTTGGAAAATAGTATACTATAAACCTTTAGTGACAACTTCCAAATATAGGAACTTGCTGGTGTGTTTGATTATGTTCTACCTGAATTAGTGAGGAGGGAGCAAAGACCAATGTTTTTATCAAAAAAATTGATATTAGTTACGCATTTCAATTAATGCTTTTAAGTAAATACTTCATATGCCAACATGTTCTCCTGTTAGATAATTTTGACGATATCTATTTGTCATTTAAAGCTTCAACAAGTTACTGGGAAATTGAAGTTCGACGTATTCCTTTTTTTCATGGTGATGACTTTAACCATAACAATTTTCAGCTTAAGAAAACAGAAGAGGCAACAATGTTAATAATTAAGCGAGGTAATTAGAAAGTTTCCTGTTTTGTTTCATCAGCAATCAAGCTTCCCGATGCACAAAATTTTTTGTCAAGTGGGTCATGTCCACACTATTTCTTTAATTCTGCACAATAGTGTTAATAAAGTTTTCTGTTTGTAAACCTGAAGAAGTATTGTTTTAAGAACCTGCTTTATGGAAGCAAACACAACACAACCACGAAAACAACACATGGCGTCGAAGACCGAAAAACGTGTGCAGTTAATCAAGCGAAACCTGTGCAGAAAATTCTTTGTCAAGTGGGTCATGCCCATGCTATTTCTTTAATTCTTTGCAGCAGTTTTAATAGATTTTTCTCTTTGTAAACCTGAAGAAGTATATTGTTTTAAGAACCTGCATTATGGAAGCCTACAAGTACAAAAACAACACATGAAGACGTACACTAAAAAACGTGCACAGGTTATCTGATCTTAATTGCTAATAGGTTCACTAGTGCTAAATAAAGCGCTAAATTGTCCAGTTGCGTCATCTTTAGAAAAAGATATCTCTATCCCTTCAAAAAATAGGTTTTTTTTTGTTTTGGACAGTAGAGTTCAGTCTTCGTTAATGATCACATCTCGGGCGGAAAATGCCTTTATGATTACAAAATTGCTTGTACATGTAAACGTCACTAAACGTAAGTTGTGGATGTCAACCAACCCATAGACTATCACAATTTCTTGCTTTTTCCCCGAGTAACAATATTTGTAATGTTAATATCTAGTTTCCTAGAATCGCCCAAGTTCTGAACTATCGTACAAGCAATCGCATGGACAGTTTTAACACATTTTGCCGGTTTTGCCCTGGAAGGAAAACAAGACACAGTTTATTACCTTGAAAGACTTGTATATATTATTGTAAGGAAAAAGAGCAAACAAAACGGAACTTATCATTTACTTCTCGCACGGTTCATACATGATATTACCAGCATACGGCATCATCAATTAGCTACTTAAGACACCTCATCTCATACTAATATCATTTAGTGTTTGCACGCCTTCCATAGTTGAACGCGAAGCATGAAGACTTTGTGGGGTACAGTTACTCTCCTTGTCCTCGTTCTTTTCCACCTTGCACCGAAATACGAAGGTTAGCAAAAATTTTTACTTTAGTAGTGCAGATGTTGCAGTTTGCTATTTGTTTTTCTTAAAGCGTAAAGCAATTTTGTTGGCATTTTTTCAGCTTGGAAGGAATTCTATGTAACGCAAATTAAACTGTTCGTGTCCCAATAAAAGCGTAACAGTTCGAATCATTTCCACTAATTCGGCAATTTGAAACAAGTTAATATTATTTCAGAAGTTTTCCCTGCATAAGTTCCACTCTTCTTGCACTTAGAAGCCAAACGGTGGCTTTGACTAACCGCACCCTTTTATCTTTGGTGGATAATATCCATATAGTAGATACCATTTCACAAAACTATCGATGCCTAAATTAGCGTAACAACACATTTTTAACACGGACGTTTTGTCTGACAGGTCAAATGGCTGAGAAAAAGGGTCATAGTTGGTACAATAAGAGGCTTTTTTGGCTGTCATATCAATAGCGGAATGGCAAAAGCGCGCCGAGTTTGAAAACTTAAGGCTGAAGGTCGTTATGGGAGGGAGGTATCAATGTTAATTTAGATTATCTCTGATAATCTGTTTGTAACAGCCCAATATGCGACCATGTGAAAAGAAAATATTTCAGAATAACAACCACTGCTTCCTTTTTAAATGATTTTGCTTATGCTAGCAACCTATGGGCTAAAATTTTCGGGTGCCCTATAGCTTAAATACAAGGTGTATATAACCAGCTTTGGACGGTCGCGCATGGATTTGATTGTTCGACATATGCGAAGCTTGGTTTTAATTTTTGGTTTGGTTACACGATTTGTTTGTAAATTTTCCTAAAGAAGTATCGCTCGCTGTCAGCAGAAACAATACCAAAGCATATGAGCAGTGGCTTTCTAAATAATACACAATACGTACAACCAATCAATCAATCGGATATTTATTTACACTATAAAGGGCATTTAAATACAATTTATCAGTTACAGAAGTGACAATAATAAAGCATAAAATAATATGAAGCCATTAAGAAATAAATTAATATGTGAGCGGTGCCCAAAGTAGCGAAAGCTTTCTGGTTGGACACCGCCATGGCCAAGGAAATGGCAGCATAAGACTTTAAATATTCAGTTAAGTTACACTACATACATGTACGTTCTATATATGTTTTCAGAAAAAAAAAAGAAAGAAATGAAAGAAAGAAAGAAATGGAAGCAACAAAATAAAACACAGTCAGCAAAATCAAATTAATTAACAGCAGCAACAACAAAATCATGTTTGATTATACAAAAGATAGCATTTATACTCATTCTTAAAAGTGTTGTAGGGCAGACTTTTAATTCTGAGGGGTATAGATTCCCAAATTTTTGGGCTCGAGAATCTATACGTAGATTTACCCATATTGGTTGACACTCTTGGCCTAAAAAAATTCAGGTTATTAGCAAATCGTGTATTATAGCTGTGCACATGATTTACTTGAGTCAGGATATCAGAGAAGACATCTGGAATGCTACCAGTTCTAGTTTTAATCTTATGTGTGAGGCAACCCATTCTAAATTTATATATACAGTCCAGCTTGAGAATTCCTAAAAGTTTGTAGTAAGGGCCAGCACTCTCCATAGCATGTGCAAAGAAAATGCATCGAAGACATTTATTCCACCTACTTACACAATCTAAATGGCTTACACCCGTACATTCTAAATTTAGATCACTGGGTTCAAGCCATCTCAACTGATCATCTAAGTCTTCCCAGTAGCCCGTTAAATATGCATAAACATTTCGACCAATCAAATCACTTAACTGTTAGGTAAACAAGCCGCAAAAATGGCGTCTATGGCCTACAGTGTACTTGTTGTGCATTGATCTGGCTATAAGCGTTCGGTTTTAAGACGTTCTTTTCTCCTGGTTATTTGCGTGCTCGCCAAAAACGGCTGATCGCAAGTTACCTCAGGCTTAAATCACCCACGAAATGCGTCGGTTAAAGCCCGTTTCCTTAAATGTGAAGAATATTGGGCGCGATGGAAAGAAGACCACCGTTTCCATTCCACTGAAAGTTGATTTTGCCTGAAAAGAGTACGCAGCCGACAGTCCAGAAGAACAAGATGTCCCTCTTCATGATCTCGAGAACCAGCCGTCCACATCTCAACAGCAAAATCGTGTTTTGAGTACTTCTGGTAACTGGGAAAAGGTACGGGAAAAATTGCTGAATTCGTATATTTCAGAACAGCAACTCCCAGACAATGTAATCTGTGTAAACTGCCAAGAAGGTATCGTTACAACACGATGTGAATACTGTGGCCCTCACCAGTACTTTTGTGTTGGATGTGCACGAGCTTTACATGGCAGTCGAAACAAGTTTCATGTTCTTGAGCAGTGGAAGGTCAGTATGAAAATTATGAATTTTTTCTGGCCGGTTGCATTTAAGTTAATTCTAGCTACTTTTTAGTGTAACATATCTAGTTAAACTGCATTTTTATCTGTCTCTTGCTGTCTTGATAATAGGATGGCGTGTTTGTCCCTTTGTATTCAGACGAGGCAACTGTTGGCTATGGCCACACGTGCAAAACCTCAACAGTGAAGCTGTTCCGACTTCTGGATGCCTCAGGTCAGTTCATAATTTCATCAGAAGCTATCAGTATTAATGTTAACTGTTCCTTTTCATATTTCCCTGCTACTTACGTGAAATGTGTTAACTATAATGAAATGATTTTAGGCATACATATGCACATGTTAATTAATCTGATTCTCAACATGTCAGGGGCACCCACCACCCACTATTAAATAACAATTGGTAGCTGCAAATTTAACAGATAAGCAATTGTTTAATACGTTCTTGCACGGAGAGTGTATTACCAGCTGGAGAATCAGACATAGTTGGATGCTACTCTGGTCAACCAGCCTGTCAGCAGTATTACATGAATTCATTTGGATACAATAATAATGATGACGTTGATGATGTTGATGATGATGACGACAACAACTTGCTATGGCTGTTGCAAAAATTAATTACCATGCAGATCTTATTTGTCAGCCATTCTCAGTTTACTGAACATGACTAGTACTATATATTAATAAACTGTATTAGGCTGTTAGTAATGTTTTTTTTTAATCTTATTATTTTGTTTACTACTTCTTGAGTTGTTCATTTCTTTTTCTACTCCTTGATATGTCATGAATGCCAGGAAATCATCACCTGAAATATGTGCAAGTGTGTGATTGTGAGCCAGTTGCTGTCACACTCTTGAAATGCCAGTTCTGGCCGGGGTCACCAGCAAATCCCACCACAGGATTTAGCTTCAAACTGATGGAGTTTGTTGAGAAGGTCTTTCTGCATTGTCAAGTGTCCCTGCTAAACATCTCGGAAGTGATCGCAGAACTTAATCCTCAACTACAACCAACACATGTAGGTTTGCATGAAGAAATGACCAGATACATGTATTTTTTGATTCACTGATTCTGATTGAATTGTATATATGTTTTTTCAGGTAAGCTCAATTTACAGTATTCTTAATTCAGAATGCTTTGAAGAATTCAGGTATGTGTGCATGGTTGAGAGTGTCAGACCTGCTATGTAGTGTACAATATCTCGTAACATTCCCAGCTAGAGGCATGTTACTCTCATACAGTGTTCAGGCACAGCCTAACATCTATTAATGTGATACAAAGATACCTGTACGTTGACCATTTGTCTTAAGGTCAAGATTTCATTTGCATTAATTTATGAAAGACATTTCTTGCCATACAGGTGCATAATTTACTGACTTGTGAGAAAGTTCTAATTGACATTTCGTTTGTTTATTTTTTTTTACATGCAGGTATTTCATGTATCAATACAGACATTGTACAAAGTACAACGGAAACTTAAACAATGGAGCTTGGTGCCCCTTATGTCCTAGGGTAACTGTACATTGTAATTTTGTTCTGAATAATAGCCTGCAAGAATTTCACAATCTTATCGAATCACTTATTTTGAAGCACACAAGGTGCACTCTTCTATTAGTTGTACTGTAATATGTTTTTTTTTATTTCGAACAGGATGATGGTGTTCTCATTGAAAGCATGGATGGGTGCTTTGGACTGTGTAAAAAAAGGAAAAAGGGCATAATTTAGGAACACCCAAACATGGAACTCTCCTATTTGCAGATCAGGATGATGTTGACAACTTTGTCAACAGTTATGGCAAAGCTGGAGCAGACATGGAGCAGGTAAAAGCATGTCTGTACTTAAGAAATTACTGCAGTGCTCTTACATGATGGCATAGAGGTTGGTGTGACAGGTATGATTTTCCTTCTTGCCCTTTAACTTCAATTGTGTCATTTTTGTAATTTTTTTTCATAGAACTGCAGCAAGTTCCATGCTGGGGAAGTTCTCTCAGCTTTGGGATCAAAGGGAAAAAACAAACTCTTTGATGAGAAAGGTGTGTTTGGGCGAGTATGCAGACACGACTTTCCTAAAGGATTCCATAACATAAAGCATGGTGAAAGGTAATGAGTATGTAGATATATTGTAAATATACTGTTGAGAGAGAGACATTTGTACTTGTTAATTATAATATTGTGCTCTTGTTAATTGTACATGTATTGTCTATCAGAGAGATACATGCAGGACGTAGAGCCATTATTATGAATTTGTCAAGCTGGCACTTGGTACTACTTTATATAGAATGCAAGTACATTGTATGATTCTTTACACTAGTAACATCACCATTGTGTCACTTTGTTATCAATTAGTACAAAATGTATGTTTTAAGTCATTATTGGAAATATAGTCCATTAGTCTTAGATTATGTCGGTACTACTTCTTCAATATTTGTTTCATTCAACAGAATATCATACTCTGTTTATGAGCTTAAACGGGTTAGAAGTCTTAATGAGAGCACCAGAAGCAAAGTAATCATCATGTATGATATAGCTTGTCTATTAGCAAACTTATGAACACAGCTACATGAAGCAATATATACTCGTAAGAACTCTGTCTTGAAAGTGTTTTAGGTCTTGTATATGTTGCAGAAATCGTTGAATTAGCGAATATGTTCCACATTATTTTAAAATTTACATTATGTATGAAATCAGGTCAAAATTTATTAGCAAATGTCCTTCGGAAAGCCATAACGAAATTGACACACGTATAACGAAACGAATGAAATTAGCACGCGGTGCCAGAATAACCGCGGAAAAATAATAATTTGTAATTATTTCAGGCAAAAAACGGATTACTTTGATGAAACGGTAAACCAGGTGTCAGTCGGTACTAATTGGTAATACAACGTTCCATGTTAATTGCACAGAAGATTAACGGAGATGCTGACTCCGTCTCTTTACTGAACTTCGTTGACTAGTAAAGGTGCTGTTGTGCAACTGTATACGAAGCAGCAAATTGACACCAAGTCTCACATGAGATCCGACCCGGGCCGGATCATATATACCTAACTATTTCTTAAAATATTATTGCACTGGACTAAAGCGATGCTCAGTAATGGTTGTTATCGACTCGTTTCTTCTTAAAATTGTGAAAAAGTTATTTTTTTTGTCTTTTCTCACCGATCCATCCGTCGGGTTTAGCACAAAATTTCGTTATGGAAGCAAATTACCGTACCTTAATTATACCTCATCAGTATTTAAAATGGTGTGTAAAAAAGTGTATTTTTTCAGATTATTTCTGAAGGTGAATGGATGTAACTGCTAAACGGTATAATAATACCTGTCCACTGTGGGTAGCTAACCTTACTAAGTTTATCCAAACACTTATAACGAAATTAGCACAACACAGTGAGTGCATGTCGGTGTCCTTGAGTCGTGATAATCTGAAACTTCTTCACTGCATCGTTAACTAGCCATTATTTTTGTTCAGTCAACCAAAGTGCCAAAATTGCAAGAAGCATTCTTTTGTCCAGGTAGGGTCGGGGGAGGCGTCGGGGGAGGCGGTGAAAAGAGAGACGCGGGTGACGTGGGACACTATGATTCGATTATTTCAGTTACCATTGCAATTGCAAAAGGAACGCAAAATGTGGCATATCTATAAACTAAATTTCTGAACTGAAAGATCCGGATCGAAGGCTGGCGAATGCTAGAGGGGTTTACCTTTTAGGGTATGTTACAAAGGGCGGGCAATAGAGTTTGAACGCTCTCTCTCTCTCTCTCTGAATTGTATATTTATTTCATGTGCATGACATAACATCAGAAATTGTATATACAGTAACCAGGAAGTACTAGGTAAAATACCTGATTTGGTAAGAATGGGTAGGTATAAAAACAAAAAAGAAAAAACAATAAAAAATGATGATGATGATGATGATTATGATCATGTTTGCATCACACCAGAAGCTCCTGATTACACATATACCAACGGACTGGGAACGAGGGTCCATTACACTTTGTAAACGCTGCTGTTTTCAGCCCTTCGAGAATTATGTATTTCCATTATGAAAGTGGATACGATCCGAGAGATCTTGTTGCTCAATAACGCCTTGAGAAGAAAGTGGCAAATGATATTGGGTTGACACGAAGGAGGCACTTTCTCGGTTTAATGGAAAATTTTGTTTGCCATTTTCATGGAATCTCAAACGTCGACGAGTCGATAACGCCAACTCGTACCGTAATGTCAATGGACTTGATAAAGATGAAGATGTCCAATGAGGCCCATAACATTTTGAATCATTTGAATGACCACGACCCGCCAACGTCGCCACCGCGGAAGAAACCACTGACGAGAAAAGTGTATAAATACCAGTGCTGTGTGAGTTCTAATCAATTTAACGTGCTGCACCTATTAATGTTGGCGGGGGGGGGGGGGGTCGGTAAGGGGTTGGGATTTTAATATTTTACTTGGTATTTAAAACATTGTCAAATTATCCACCCACAGGACGTTGCAAATGCGATAAAGTATCAAAATTCCTACCCTGGTGAAGTGTCAAGGTGATCAAAATACCCTTCAGAAGTGTCAAAATCCCCCTCTTTTTTGATATCACGTACAATCATTAATACCTACCTTGGGGACTGCCCTGAGAGTCAGATTTTCGTGGTTACCTTGACAATCCCCCCCCTCTTGGGCTTATCTCTTGGGCTTAACATTGATAGCTGCATTAACAGAGAGAGGATAAGGTAAACTTGCCATTGTATGAAGCACTCTACCATCCGGTTTGCAAAGTAATTATGCTCCTGCATATAAAGTTCACTTATAAAAATATATGTTAGTACAATGGAACCCTGCCTTTAGGCCACGGCAAGTCAATATTTGCCAAAGCGAAAGGCAGAGGTAAGCCTCAGTACTTGATCTGTGTGACACATTATTATGATGTTTTGCGATACCTTAGTTCTATCGTTGTTTTCTTCTGTTGATTTCTTGCATGTATTTTTATGGATCAATGGGCCCTTTGCAGCTAGCCTTTACAAGAACCCTTCTTAGTGTTCAGAAAATAATGTAAAAGGTGTTGTATAAAAAATCACTGACTGGTGAGCCTGTCATTCCCTCCAGCCAAAAAAGACTTAAGCTCTCCAAACAAATCATATTAATTATAATATCTCTGGAGATTTTATTCGTTTTATTCCAACCTGGCCCATTTTATACTTTTTTTTGTAACTTATTGTCACTTGCTCTCTCAGCCTAAGATGGTTTTAGCACTGAATCCCATAATATCCCACCACCCATATCTCACCACCATCCGGTTGGCTCAGTAGGTTAAAAAAATTAATGTAAATCAGCTATATTTATAGTGGTCATGCACTTAGCTACTTAGCTAGTTCACAGGCATGCCACTGAAACAAAGGAAATGCATATTGTAAATGAATGTCACATAGTTAGCCGGACTGCAGTGCATGCGGTGTTGGGTTTGAACCCCAGCCTGGAGTACTCAGCAGGGTATTAACATAACTGAGAAAAAACATGCTACCTCTGCATATGGTTACATGTTCTAGCCTTTTCTGATAAGGGTTATAAACTGTAGGTGCTATCTCCAGCATCTTAGATGTTATTTTGCTTTCGATCCTGGCCTTACTGTTACTGTTAACTTTATATTTTTATGACAATTGTCATCAATAGGCATCAGATAGAGCACTCTCCAAAAACTCTGGGAAAAAATCTGCTATTGCTGGATTAGTTATGGACACTGCTGACAGCAAATGGGCATCTGGAATATTATTTGCATCAAAACAATGGTACACTGTATTTATACACGTGTGGATCAGTCTTTGCAGAGAGGTATTTGCAAGGCAACAGGTTGATGGTTGGCCTACCTAATGATCTCAACTAGCTGTCATTTTGCAATTATAAGCAGTCACAGTGATTCCTAATGAAATATTCATATCTTATCTATTTTGTTAATTTATGTCCAGATTTGCAAGAAGGAATACAATAATCTTTCCAACCATTTGAGACATGCACATAAGCTGACTAAGAGAGAAGTTGAGGAGCTAAAGAGTGAAAAGACCAGGGGAAAGGCCAAAGGAGATCAGGAAAAAAAGTAAGTTATTACATGTTTTATAATTATTTCAGTTACGTTGTAGAGAATTGAGTTCGCTACAGATAGATCAATTAATTGTTATCTCTACTGCACACAGCATTCTGTTTCAGTTCATACTAATGCTATGTTATTTTGAAATAATTTATTTTTCCATTTGACACATTACATTTTTCATATTTTACAGCAAAAAAAAGCGGCCCATTAGATGTTGCCCACTACAGGGATGTAACTGGGTTGGACGACGCTTTGATTACCACCTACCGAAAGTACACAATGTTGCCAAAGATTCTGAAAAGTACTTATCACTAGTGCACAAAAGTGTTTAACAAAGACATTGCCTCTTTAAGAAGATAAAGCCTCTATTATTTTAACAATACAGCCTGTACATGAATACTTTTATGATATATTACTATATAATATAAGTACGTTATATTACAAAAAATTACATCATTGTATATGTGGTTATTGACATGTTAGGGCCTTTTGAAATATTGTCAGTCATGCTCTCTACTTGTAATATACTTTATAATGGATAATACATTAATTTGTGGACATGCAACTTGGACCACTGAAAATTATCAACAAATCAACAACGACAACAAAACTTTTAAGCCAATCATCATCTATAGTTTGAAATTAGTAACAATTGATAGCTGTAATTTAGGATTCTCCGTATGTCACCAAGCTATAAAATTGCCTTCCTGACAGGCACTTCATTAGAAAAAATGTATAAATTGTATGAAAGTTAATGTTTGAGAGACCTTTAAGAAGACTTGATAATGCTTTGATTTCCTGTTTTTTTTTTTTTGACATATGGGATACTACATATAATTTGAGTGAAATCACTGGTTTTAAGCATAGTCTCTATATGATGGCGAATTCAAGGATTTGATTGGATAATGAATTCACGAGTTTTGTGCTGTATTTTACATTGTAATGAAGGGACAGTTCATTTTTGTTTCAGGGCTTTTAGTTGTTATGTGATTGTCCACATGAAATAGTAGTATTGTTACATTTTAAATAATAGTGTTACTTCTTAAGGCAGCTAATATTGCATTGTTAAATGCTTCAGGTATTTTAAAATGCTGGTGATCTGAAATTTCCATCCTCTGCAAGAAATACAATGGCCCATAGGGTCCATTTTTGATCAAATTGGCAATAGTAACAACATCTTCATGATTGTTAAGTAATTTGTAGTTGGATTGGCCTTGTTGGTCTAGCCAATACCCTTTTAGTTTGTAAGCAGAGGATGCTTTTACTAGTGTCGATGGATTCTGGATGGAGTAGAAAAGCCAAAATTCCTCATCTTCCGACTCAGCTAACACTGGAACAATAAGCCCTTGTGCTTTTGTGGAGTGCTGTATGTTAGAACAAACAGCTAGCCATGCATCATCTTCAAAATAACAACTGCATTCATTTAAATTTAGTCTCTCTTCCTGGTCCAGTCTCAACTCCACAACCTCCACATCCTGTTCTTTAATCTTGTCCGATAGTGTAACTACCCTTTCTGCACACTCTCTGTCCACTATCCTGGACAGAAGTGTGACTATTGTTTCAGGGCAAGTTGCAGAGGGGGTAACATCCCTGCTGCTTTGCAAGTTTACATTTGTATTGATTACAAATTTTATTTCGCTTTTTTTCTCCATTATGGCCTGGAGTTGTTTAGTGCCATAATGGAAAAGTTTTTTAAAGATAATACCATCTGGGAGGTTTTCTACTGTAAAACCCCCATGTAGATACGGCACCCTACTGCCTGGCTTCTTTATTGCTTCACCTAATGTGCAAGAGAGAAATTCATTAGTGTCGATGATGATGATGATGATGATGAAAGTGACAGACAATCATTGCAGTGAATTTCCAATTTGAGTAATTGGAAATTCATTGTCACGATCATTTGTCACTTTCATATACATCTGCTGTTCTCATATGAATTATTTCATAATTATATAGTACGTCAATAATAACAATTATAATAACAATAATAATAATAATTATCCCCACAGTTATTCCAACTATATTTGGATATCTAGGATGCATGAAGGGCAATCTTGAGAAAGCCCACCAATATTTAGGCAAGAGAGTGAATGCCATAGTGACACCATACAGAAGATGAAATCCTGGCCTTGGCATGCACACGTTAATTTATGTGGAGACTTTTAGCATGCTTAAGGCTTGGAGAACTGGCTGTTCTTCGCCCAACAGCTTTTTCCATTGCAGAGTTGACTCTCTTCAGCTTTGCACAGTGAGACACCATAATAATAATGATGACGACAATGATGATAACAGTTAAATTTTTGATCAGATAATGAGCAAAGCTACACTCTAGGGCTTTCAAAAATGCATCAGTTAGTTGCATGCTACCATCTATACTATTTAATAGTGAATAATATGTATATGCTTAACTTACTGTATTTGGAATTGAATAACTGTTGTACATCTTTGTATGTGTATCTCTCATTGGTACAAGCTAAAGAAAGAGAGAGGTACAGGGTAGTCGCAGGTCTATTTTTTAATGTATTCACCCTATTGACAATCATGAATAATCTAACCTGTAAATTTGATAACACAATGTCTGAACAGGATGAGCTATATTATTAAGCCCTATTTTTTCAAAAACAAAATAAATAAAAAAGAGCTTTATTAAAGGAACATTTTTCACTTGATGTACATGCATTGCTGATCACCAGTATTCAAACAAGACAATTTAATGAAAACCTACATGAAATTAATCTGTGGCATTTCAAGGACTTTTTAAGGCCATTACTGCTGAAGCGTGTGTAATGCAAGCTTTTTATTTACATTAATTCATAATTCATGCTTCTGCTTATACAATGCATGTCAAAAAAATCAATACAACTCTATATTGCTAATTCAAAGAAATGAATACAAACCAAAGTGGTCTCTGAATTGGATATTGATGTCAGGATTCAGGCATAAGAAAGAGTACCCTGCACTTGATCCAAAGTTGTACACTTGGCCTGAAGTGTCTTTAAAAATCAGAGAAGATTCACAACCCAAATCCTCTAGAAACATGATCTAAAGAAGATGAAAAAGTAAAATGTAACTCAAAAGGGCATAATTATAAAGAGATTCATCTATTCTAAATTTACATATTTTGAATGTTTTGTAACTGAGCTTTGGCTGGAGATTATTTCACAAAGTAATTGAAACCCTTACCTCATTTAGAATATTTTTCCTGTGAACATCTATCAACTTAGATTTCTGTGTCTCACTAAGCTCCAAAACATCTGGGGATTTTAAACCTTGTGCACTATGTTTGAACTTGTCTTTTTCTGCAGATGCCATGTCATGCCATTTCTTGGCAGCTTCTTTGTTCTTTTGAACCAAAAACAACTTCTTGCACTCATCTAGTGAAAAATAATAATTAAAAGTGCCCATTTCCATTGAATATCAATTGAATTTGTGTGATATTACATTGCCATAATTTGCATGATTTTCATCTTCCTCAGCAATCAAAGACAATGGATCAACTAAAAATTAATATCAATCACTCAATCAATCAATAGCTTTATTATCGTGTCAAGACGTAGCAGAGGATAAACACCATGTACTAATAAGACTAAGTAACAACATTAAAAGCTATTAAAACTAAAATTAAGGGTCTATATATTTAGAACTGCAAAAAAATGAAGTAAAAGTTTAAATGAGAAAAAAGTTATAATCATACAAATTTAATAAGCAAATGAAAAAAATGGTAAGTCAAATTGGATTAAATCTTTGTATTATACACTGCTTAACTTGCTCAACTGAGCCTCAAAAATCACTAAAACCTTTATTATCCATTCAACTTTTGATTTTTGATCATCAGTTTTCTTCCATAATAAATTGTTCACTGGATTTATTTGAGAGAAATAGGGTCGATTTTTCTAAAAAAGGTTAGTTTAACAAAACCACTGTTATAAACATCATCAATTAGGTTCTCACCTGACTTGAAAAACTCTGCACAGAACATGTTGTAGGAATGTGAGCCACGTGAACCAGTTGGGATCTTAATTGGCTTTGGAGCTGCTTGTGTTCCAGAACTAATTTTTGCCTTTTGTCTGGCATTTCCAATCCACTTGTATAAAATTAAATGTATCACACTGAAATGATATTTGCCTTACGCTACAGTAGCAACCCTTCCCTTTCTGCTGTCTCTCGCCGGCCAGCCTTACAATATCCTGGTAACCGAGGGGATACTCCCAGAAAAATTGGGTGGGGGTGTGCAGCCCACTTCCCAAAAGCCTTACCCTATTTATGACCAAAAATCTGCAATTTTCTCTACCTTACTTATGACCTGATCAAAAAATTTGATACCCTACTTATGGCCGTTGCGGCTGGCACAGTTGCTCTAAACATAATTTATGAAGGGCGTTTCTTGATAGCCTTAATGACCTATTTCTGACCAAAATGGCTGAAAAACTGTACCCTTTGGCGCCGCACATACTTATATAGGCCATAAAAGGCAGTTCCCCCCCACTACCCCCACCCCGGGCCTGGTGGTAAGCAGAAGCTCTGAGCTTGTAAACTTGTCAATTGAGGGTGATTAAATGGTGAACACGCCGGGGTGTTGCAATACACAGAAGGCATATGTTCTTCTTTCACCGCCATACTCTTATCTCCATTCATTATCTTGTACATGCATTGCAACTATATGCAATAAAGTAAGCTAAGAAAACTATTACCACATCGCCTCATTATGTGAATAGTAAAATTGTACATTTGGCTTCGCTGACCTCGGTATTCGATCGATTATGAATCAATGCTTTTTTTAAAAAAAAGAAAAAAAATCGTTGATGCAGTACACCGAGTACTGCATAATATTTCAGCTTATGAAGAACAATGACGAACGAAGCACACAACGATGATCAGGCTATTATTATTCAATGAAATGCAAATAAGCTTAAAAGTGGCGGGGTATTCCGCATACATGAAGGGAATGGTAGTGTATCAATCTAACTAAAAAATACCTTACCTTAACTTGATCAATGGTTAGCCCAGTTTCTTCGGCTGCCATTCCAATTCTATCAATATTATCCGAACCGCATGTTTTCATGCCTCCGTCATAATATTCCTGCAGCTTTGACCTTTGTGTGTCGCTGATTTTATTGTATGTTCGTTTGCGAGCTCTGCTTGTATCCTTGTCGGCCATAGTAGTATAGCAAAGAAGTGCCAATAGTACACGGCAAACTGATAATAGCTGAACGTTCAAACCTAGAAAAGCAGGCAAATCCTCACTTTCACCTCCGATTGATCAGTAAAGTGATTTGATTGGTCGAAATGCTTATGCATATTTAATGAGCTACTGGGAAGACTTAGATGATCAGTACAGATGGCTTGAACCCAGTGATCTAAATTTAGAATGTAAGGTGTAAGCCATTTAGATTGTGTAAGTAGGGTGTTTTATTCACCTTCATACGAAGGCAATTCAATCGATTGTTGCTGGCACAACCCCAGGCAAAAATGCCATAGCTTAGATAGGGATAAATCAAAGCATAATATATTTGTTTCAGCATGTGAAGGTAAGGTAATGTCTCAGTTTGGTAAGAATACCAGTATTTTTGATTACTTTATTGTTTATATGTTGCAGCTGTGGTTGCCAATTGAGATGCTTATCAATATAGACTCCTAAGTACTTAATATGATCCTTTTCTTCTACATTATCAATATTTATCCTAGGGTGATACCTTGGTGATGATACCAGCATATCGTTAGTCTTTGAAAAGTTAATGGATAGTTTATTGAGAGCACAATACTTATAGATAAGTTTAAGCTCATGATTCATAACAGACTCAAGGTACTGTAGATTATCACTAGAAAAGAAAAAGTTAGTATCATCAGCAAAACTACGAACTGAAAGTTTATCAGTACAATTTGGTAAGTCATTTACATACAGCAAAAAAAGGAGTGGTCCTAAAGTTGAGCCTTGTGGTATTCCACATGTGATATTTTCATTGCCAGATTTAGTAGATTCAATCTTTACATACTGCTTGCGATTATGAAGATAGCTTTTAAACCATCTATGTGGGACTCCACGGATACCATATAAATAGAGTTTGGATAGTAAAATTCTGTGATTAACTGTATCAAAGGCCTTTGACAAGTCAAGAAATAAACCACAGGTAACCTGCCTTTTATCAATAGCTGGCTTCAAGTTATCTGTAATTTCAAGAATAGCCTGTTCAGTGGAGTATCCTTTTCTGAATCCAGATTGGTAGTTGTATAATATATGATGCTTCTCCACAAAAGCATATAATTGATCATAAATTAGCCTTTCAAGTACTTTACTAAATGGTGAAAGAGTAGCTATAGGTCGATAATTGCTAGGGTTGGTCGCATCACCACTTTTGAACACTGGAGTAACCTGAGAGATTTTCAATACATCAGGTACAACGCCTGTTTCAATTGAGAGGTCATAAATGTATGTAAGGGGTTTCGACAATGGTAGGGCAGCTGCCTTAATTAGCTTATTAGGAATATCCAGGGATGTTTTATTGTCACTTAAACCTTTAAATAGTGAAGACACCTGGGTTTCAGTAACAGCAGACATAACAAAGCTAGCTGATGGGGTTGTTTTAATGAACTGTGTAGGGCTTCCTTCGCAATTCTCTATTTCTTTCGCCAGATTTGGACCCACATTAACAAAATGTTTATTAAATTGGTCTGCAATCTCAGCCTTATCAGTATAGACTCTATTGTTACGTATAACTTTTGGTATGGGAGTTTGTCCCGTTGAGTTTCGCTTGATTAGCATACCGATTAGTCTCCAAGAAGCTCTCAAATTATTTTTACATAAATCAAAGTGTTGGCAGAAATACCTTTTCTTACTTGTATTTTTAAGCCAGTTAAGTTTGTTGGCGTACTTTTTATATTCAGCTACTTTAGCTGGGTTATTAGAAAAAAAAATGTGTTTTATACATTGCATGTTTAGTTTTGATTGATTTAAAAATGCCTTTTGTTATCCAAGGCTTAGCAGCTAATTTTTGTTTTTTTTTTGTGACATCTGCCTTATTGGTGCATGTTTATTTGCAATTGATTTAAGGAGGTCTATTGTTTTAGCTGTAATCTCATGAAGGTCATTATGCTCACTATATATAGCATTCCAGTTGACTGCATTAATATCCTGTAAATAAGAATCTTCATTATACTTACTATAATCCCTATAGTATCTGACTGTATTATGCCTTTTTACTGGTATGTCAGTAATGCAAATAACTGGAAAATGATCAGATAAATCAACTGTGATTATTCCGGAAATAATTCGACTCGTAGTATTGGTATAGATGTGATCGATTAGCGTAGCTGAATGGTGGGTCAATCGTGTTGGCTTTGTTATTACAGGCAGTAGATTGTTAGAATAGAGCATATTTAGGTAATCGTCAGTAGGTTGGTGGCTATTGCATTTAAAGAAGTCTATATTCATATCACCAAGGAGATATAGCTGATACTTATTAAGGTTGAAGTGCTTGGTTACCTCATCAAGTTTATCCTTAAATATATCAACATTTACTGGTGGGTGCTTGTAGATACAGCCAACCATTATAGGTCTGTTGCCATTGCCGGGTGCTATTTCCACCCAAACAGATTCTACGTGTGGAATATCTAGAGTTATATCTGTCCTTGGAATTGACTTTAAACATTTGTTAATATAAAGGGCCACCCCCCTGCAGACGTTAGAGAGTCAGGATGGAATATATTATAATTAGGTAAACAAACATTGTCAACAGTACTCATATTGAGTCTAGTTTCTGTGATTCCTATGACATCTGGCCTTAGATGTAGGGAACATAACATATCTTCAAGTACGTTTAGGTTTTTTGTTAAACTCCTAATATTGTAATGGAGGAGAGAGATGGGTTTTGTTCCCAGCCTATATAGAACTTTATTTAAGCTGGGAATATCATAATAATTAGATTGGGGATTTATAAACATGTTGTCTGGGTCAGCCTCATCAGATTTGTCAGGGTTAGATATCATGTTGTATATATCTATATCTTTAAGATTCTCTAGCTGCGAATGACTGGTTCCATTAAGCAGGTGAAATTCTCTGTTATCTAAATTATAAAATGGTAACTCTTGCAGACTATTTATGATCATCATGGTCGTTTATATTAGCAACCATAGTAGTAATTGAGCATGAAAAAATTATGAATTTCTTATCTGATCAAGGTAGTCTTCAAATTCCTCGTGTGTAACAAAGACTTCAGTTCTTGAAGATTCATTGGCCTTTAGCAAGATCTTTCCATTTGCAGTCCACAGATATTTGTAATTGTTCTTTCGCTTGAATTCGTTGATACGGCCAAAAAGTCGCTTTCGATAGCTCGTAAGGGATTCATTGATGTGGATTTTACTGTTGTTCGCCGCCGTTTGATCGGTTGTGGCTTGTACAGATGGTAAATGGCTTGTATTCTTCCCAGATAGATTCCTTCGTTTCTTGTAAACTTGTTCCCTTACGTCCCTTTAAACGAATTTGACGATAATTCGATGTTTTACTTTCTTAGTATCTGGTAGTCGATGAAGTGCTCATACTATGGTGGCCTAGAACTGCCATAACGATTTTTGGTGTTTTTTTATTTTTATTTTTTCTCATCTTTTTCTTTTATATTTCTTTTATTTTACTTATTCAGTTTATTGTTTTTGTTTTATTTCATTTCATTCGTTTGATTTGATTTTATTTCATTTTCAAAAACAATTTCTTATGAAAATAAAATCAAAGCAAATAAAAACGCTTTGTCTAAAATGAAATTAATATGAAAGTAAAGTCAATTGGAAACAAATTAAATTAAAAGCAAATGAAAATTTTATCACCGTGGCCTAAAACTGCCATAGACCAAGATGCCTTGGGGGAGGCTTGTGCTTCCAAGATGGCCGCGGCAAGGATAAGGAATGCTTCTTGGAAAGAAGACTTAAAGTTGTGAGAAAAGCTGAAAGATTATGTGACAGCAGGTCTTCGCCGCGAGGCGATTTTAGATTTTATGTTAAGAGATTTCGATTGGTTTGCTTGGAGCATAAGAGCTTTAGAGAGACGTCTTCGATACTTCGATATAAGATCGACGTGTCTAGATACCCGGCAGCCGGGAACTGATTTAAAAAAAACTAGATACGCGGCAGTCAGAAATTTTGACAAATTTTCTCGAAACAGCTCGTTTAATATAAAATTTTTTACGTTGTTTGTAACTCAGAGGAACATTTCTATAGAGGATATCTGGTTAGACTATAGACTCTTTGTAATTTTACATAGAAATCGAGTAGACTCAGCAGATGCCGAGAAAGATTTTCGTGAAAGTACAGTGAGAATTTCCGACTGCGGGCATCTTGTATTTTGAAAGCCGTGCCCGTAAGTGAAGATTCCAAAGAATATGCTTTGTCCAAGCACGAAAATTTCATGCACTAAAATACCAAACCTTCTTTAAGAATCGCTTGGGATTTATGCCAACGAACATGAAATGCTCTGGGGGAGGTTTGGACAACACGTTTTGTCGATATTTCCCGAGAGCTCATCAGTCACGTCACGCTCGGTGTCAGAACTTGAATATTTTTGAAGTGTCGAAACTATGAAGATTCCACTCTATGCCCCAGGTTCGACAGTTGCCTCTACTTCAAGCCCAAAGCAGTGTTTGAAATCGCTTGATTTTTCTAAACAACTTCGTGATGTCTTTACAAAAATTAAATGACATATTTCGAGCACATTGGACGTGAATTTCCGACTGCCGGGCATCAAGTATTTTGAAAACCGTACCCGTGAGTCAAGATTCTAAAGAATGTGCTTGATGCAAGCTCGGAGAATTTGTCCACAACAATACTATAAACCTTTATTTAGAATTGCTTGGCATTTCTGAACAAACACTTAATACTCTGGTGAGGTTTCGTTGATAATTTTTGCAGATATTCATTGGAGTTGACTCAGTGTGTCAGAACTTGAGTATTTTCTAAGTCTCGAAAACATTGAGATTTCACTCTATGCCCAAGCTCGACAGTCGCTTGTACTTTTAACCCAAGGCAATATTTGCAATCGCTTGAGATTTGTAAACAAATATCTTATGTTTTTAGAGGAATTAAACGAGCTGTTTCAAGAAAATTGGTCAAAATTTCTGACTGCCGGGTATCTAGTTGTTTGAAATCAGTTCCCGGCTGCCGGGTATCTTCGGCGCCGCCATCTTGGAAGTACAAGCCGCCCCCAAGGCATCTTGGTCTATGGCAGTTTTAGGCCACGGTGATTTGTTTTCAATTGACTTTACTTTCGTATTAATTACTCGGGCTGCGCGCGTCTCGCGCGTCGCCCGGGTCTAAGATTACCGACGGTTATTCTTTTTCGTCGTCGAGTATCATCCACAAAGTGCACTTCCGGCGTTTCTGCGCAAGCGCTAACTATTTTTAACAGAGTGATACCTGTTGTCACGTATCGGAAAATGTCCATTCACCTTGTGTCTTTTGAAGTCTGAACAAACAATATGTTAAGAGAAGTGTCTATGCGAATGATTGCAAGTTCAACGGCGAGAAGAAAGCTTTTAACATGAGTAAACTTAACTCCAGATGGACTGCCGTGTTTCCTCGTGTCTGCTTCAGTAGACTGCGAGTAGTCTCTAATTTTGGCGATGGATTGTGGGGCGGGCGAAAGACACGTGCGCGCGCGAAGTTGCGAGGAGACGCGACGCGAGGGGAGCGCCAAAAATTAGAGACTACAGACAAAGGGAGTTTGACCTTTCACGGCCGAGTGATTCGGAAGTATAATTCTCATATCAACAGCAAGAATGATACTTGTTTTCACGTATCGGAAAACGTCGATTCACCTTGTGTCTTTGAAGTCTGAACAACTAATATGTTAAGAGAAGTGTCTATACGAATGTTTGCAAGTTCAACAGCGAGAACAAAGCTTTTAACATGACCAAAATTTAACTCCAGATGGACTGCCGTGTTCCCCGTATCCGTTCCATTGAGATGTACATTTTGTTGAATAACTCAAGTACGGGATATCACACACCCCTGAGATTTTGTTTGACAGGTAGTTAATTTACTATTTTCCCACAATATCTCAATTTCTGGACTTTAATTTTTGAATGATAAGCGATTAGTTTTTACAAATGTACTAGCGGCTTGAAACTGTCCAGAAACGTTCCTTTCTTGTGTTTCAAATGACCCTGGATTGACGTATTTGTAAATAGCTTCACTCTGCTAATTAATTTTCTACTCACATTTCACCGAGACTCCATTCACATTTATGCGAAAAAATCCTACATCGTTCGATAAGCGTTTCCTTTCTCAAACAATTATCCATCGAAGCGAAAACAAGTGTGCATAGTTTTTTTTTGGAATCAATACACTATTTTTATCACCCCTGCATAATGATAAACCTCTGTGGCCTAAAGGTCATTGTTCCTGCCTGTGACGCAGCTAAACCGGGTTCGATGTCCTTTAGTGGTATATATCACGGGCTTTATTTTTTCTGTTTCTCTTTTTCTTGTTCTTTTAGAAATATTTTTTACAAGTGTTATAATTATTGTTCTCAATGGTTGAGCTGTATTTTAGAGGAATATATGTTGATAGGGATCTAAAGAAATAGACTCCAACACAAGCTAAACACAATGCGTCCGATGTAAGAAAGACAGACTTCCAGTTAGGGATACAATACTGTTTTTTGCAAGCCCGAGTTTAGGCTAATTGTAGCCTCTTGTTTCATTTTAGACAAAGCGTTTTTATTTGCTTTGATTTTATTTTCATAAGAAATTGTTTTTGAAAATGAAATAAAATCAAGTCAAACGAATGAAATGAAATAAAACAAAAACAATAAACTGAATAAGTAAAATAAAAGAAAATATAAAAGAAAAAGATGAAAAAAACACCAAAAATCGTTATGGCAGTTCTAGGCCACCATACTGCTCCAATATGGCTGTCGTCAATTTCAACGCCAATCAGGGATCCGATCTCCTTGACCATATAATTTGCCCGCCCGTTTCGGGATGCGCACATGTGCCAGCTGATTATAGAACCAGCCCAAACGCTAAACTACCTTGTTTGTTTAGCAAAATATATATCAGTTATTTTTGGAACGTTTTTCGTGATATGTGGAACTATTCCATTGAAGAAGGAACAATCAAAACAGAGTCAGTGAGAGCACAATAGTAATGGACGTTCTTTGTTTTTTTACGGGCGAACGTGATATTGGGAAATATCAATATCGTTAAGCAATTAAGTTATGGGGTAACATGAGATTAATACCATCTAGTTGTTGCGCAAAGTCCATTAATCTCAACTTTCGTTTGCCCTGATTTTTTACTTTCTTTTCTCAGTTTCGTTGCTAAAGTTATAGACTTTGTAAATCTCATCACTTTCTGTCTTACCATTCATGATCAACTTAGCGGAAAATTGGACAGGAAGAAATGTTACCTAAGACGTCACTAGCGATCATTTGTGTTAGTGTACGTATGCTGAAAGGCATTTATCTGACTTTTTCCGCGTTAGTGGTTACTGAATAAAAGAGCTCGGAACGCACATCTGCGCTCACTTTTACCAAGTATTCGGCGTCAGCGCGGAATCCAAAATGCGTTTCCCAAACGTGGTTGCCGTGCTGTCACTTTACCTCGCACTATCATTAGGAGGTAAGATTTTTGCTAATCTCGCATTTTTTCGTTACTGTTTTCGTACTTTGTCACAATGTTAGCGGCGTTTGAACACCGTGGTTGGTGTTGTTCCAACTGTCATCAACACCCAACACGGTGTTCAAAAACGTACGCAACACGTTGGACCAAAACGTGTTGAATGTTGTTGGGCGTCAGCGTCGCAAACGTTTGCACGGATCCTCACTCAATATCTATTCAAAGTCGGAGTTGTCTGGTGACGATACGCAGAGAAGCCAAAGGTAGATATTAGTTAACATCAACTTTTCAGACGATTCAGTCAGAATCGAAAGTCCGAGCAAATTGTAATCACCGGCCAGGATTAAACTTCAAATCTACTCAGAAAATAATGAGTTGTGTCCTATTATTTCAAAGCAGAAAGTGCTAATAATCAGATGTACTCTTACTGTAAGGAATTTAGACGTTAGGCGTACATTGTTGCCCAAAAATATTGTGACATTTTATAAGTACCAGAGACATGCCCATGCTGTTGTATTGCTACATCCTGTCCATAAATAATATTGTACCGTGATATTATTCCTTTTTTTCCAGTGATAGAAACACGGATATTGCATATTTTTACTGTTTACAAGTTCATTTTACTTAATATTTCGAAACAATACTCCAGAATATGGTACTAGTATCTAGCCATATGATTTTAGAGGTATTATAGCATTTTCTCACTCACCTTTGAATCCATATCGTCTCAGCGTCAAGTTATGAAGGTGCATTGCTTGACACATTGGAAGATGGCACAAATACAGAAGGTAAATTAATTCACTGCTTAACTTGCACATCTCCTAGCTTCCTTTGAGCACAAATTTTTATGTTTATTGCACTGACATGGCGTTTTTTGGGGCAAGTGCTTACCAAAACGGGGAAACATGAGATATAAAGCCTCACAACAATATTTTTGAGGACACTTGTAGTAGAAATACTTTGCAGTTAAATATGAAAAAAAAAAAAAAAAAAAAATTAAAAAACGATGTCCAGCGAAATTTGCTATAATAGTGTCAAATACCTCAGAAAATATCTTTGAACATAATGTAAAATTCCTAAAGAAAAACCGACTCTAAAAAAGACATATACAAAGTCGTAACAGTTTGGTTGATATGCCTGTAAGAAATTAGTTGCCACGGGAATTTCATATGCCTTGCGAGAAAACATTTCACTTTTTCAAGAAAAATAAAATTAATGAAAACATCTGCTTGTTCAGGGACACCGAATGACGAAGTCGCTGTGCTGCAAGAAACTTCGGAGGATATATCACAAATTGAAAGTGAGTAAATTGGAAATTGATCAACTATTTTGTAGACTTTTTAATAGTGATATCTGTTTTGGAATTACCTTTGTAAGATATGGTGGAAATTTGCCTTAAGATTTTATCGTTATTTTGCTTTGTTTGTACATTGCAATAGCAGATTTAAGACGGAGAGAAAAATAGGAACATGTGCATAACAAGTGATTTTTGAGAATGTTCAGATTATAAAATGCATAAGGATACATCTACTTTTTTCTTCCCGTTAAAAACTCATTAATAACTGTATTGCTATTAGCTGTTTAGTTCACGTTTCCTAAAAACATATTTAATCGTTGGCAGATAATTTCGAACAAACGACAGCCAATGATGTTTCTACCCTGGAAAGTGAAGGTGAACTAAATTGTTCTTATGTCATGCTTGCTTTATATCCCCATACCACTGGCTTGTTAGCCTCCTTCGCAGCCGTTGTTTGTGTCGGTCCTATTCTCCCTCCCCACCAACGTCTGCTGAACCGAGCCCAACATTCCATTCCCATTGTGTTTGAGTATCCAATCAGGAGGGAGGATAAAACGTACACAAACAACGGCCGCGAAGAGGCCACGGGAACTTAGCTACCGAAATTTAAAAGCCGCGATGTTATTGGTCAGTTCCTGGAATGGAACGTCCGGCTCAGTTCAGCAGACGGTGGGGAGGGAAAATAGGACTGACACAAACAACGGCTGCGAAGAAGGCTACTGGCTTGTTTGTCTTTTTACTACTTTTCCTAAGATAAACAACTTATGAATACAATCACATAGTTAATTTAGTACTGAGCTGTAAGCCGTGCAATATGGATGTATATTTTTTTTATAAGGCAGCAGGTGAAACACATTTTTCTGCAAACATGGCAAGACTGTAGCGATAGTAGGTTACTGGGCCCAGTTGTTCAAAGCACGCTTAAGCTAATCCCGGGTTAGTGTGAACTTTGGCTTCGGTTTGATTAAAGTTGACTAAAGATTTTTCCAAAAGGTTTTCGCCCTCAAGTTTTGAATGTAACTTTTCTTTGCCTTGAGCTCAGAACTTGCTTTCAAAAAACGTTCTCAGAGAGCGATACGAAAACCTCGGTTAACTTTTAATCGTAGATTAGCGCCAATCGGCTTTCGAACAACCGGGCCCAGGTTTGTCATATTTATCAAGACTGCAATATTGCGTGTCTTAACTGATTATATGCGATGTATTCCAGTCAGTGTCAAGGAATCTCCGCTACATATCCCGCTCTATCCATTGAATTTTATCTCATTTTGTGTTTCAGTTACCTGTAAAGTCTTTGTATTTCTGTACTTCAATATCTAGTTTTAACCCTTTCACTCCCAAGAGTGACTTTATAGATTTTACTCTGTCTAACGCCAGACGATTTTACTCGTCAAAGGGAGACCTTTTGGGTGTGAAAGGGTTAAATTGTGAGTTTGAAAACAACAGATAAAAATACATTAATCTGATCTTTTTTCTTTCAGATCCTTCTGCACCAGGTGATGATACAGTTTTTAGTCCTTCGCAAGTCAGTTGTTTGTTACAGTTGTGTCCTATTACTAAAAACTGGATAACTGGGTTATAAAATACCGGAGTTTGACTGCCGTTAAGTCTTTCGTTCAAAATAAAATGGGCAACACTCACAAAATGTATCTCATTATATGTTTTGTTGTGTACTATCGCTGTATATTTTTCAATTGTGCTATACCCATATTTGACACCTAGTTCGAACTCCGGTAAGAGAAAGAAAACAAAGAAGAAATATATGTAACAACAACAACAGAATAAATACTTTGTGTAAACATGGACCACGGATATCAGATTTCCAGTATTTTCATTCTCTAGACAGACAAAGAGACAAAGGGTGCTACCACGAATATGGCCAATGAACACGTCAGAAAAATGAGAGCTGGACAAATTCTTCCTCGAGAACAGCAACTAAATAACTTGATAGGAAAATCCGCTCGCTGCGTAATTTGCAAGTAGTAAAATAGAACGGACAATCTTTACGCACAATCTTTACCTGTTATCTCCTTCCAAAGCTTTGCTTCTCCAAAAGCTATTCATTTCCTAACACTATCATTCGGCCGAAGGCATTGTTCTCTGATAGACTAGTCACACTCTTCAAGAGTGCAACAGCGAGCCAAAGGGAAGATTGTTTGTAATCATGAATTTTGTCTCACTCAGTTGGTTGATCTCGGCAATGTGTTATGATCAATATTTACCTATATTACCCTATGACACGTAAAATAGTTTCCCTTAGCGCGTTCAGAAGTTCTTAAAAAATATCAGGTTTCAGACCGAACAAATAACTCGAATTAATGGGATTGTAGTCAACGTTTGCGTCTAAGTAGGCTAAGCACAAGGCCGTTGCCAATCGTCCTTAACCTGAAAACTCTAGGGATGGAAATATATCTATTAGGTACCTATTAGCGTTGTACACGTGTTTACAAATGACTTTAATCAACCTAATTAGCCAAGCTATGACAACACCTAATTGCAAGGATGAAACCAGAATTCATTCTGAAGTAATACAAAGCAATCTATTGCAGAATGTGCCAACTACAGATTCCTCAACGAATCCAACAGAGCAATGACCTATAACCAAAGTAGTCCCCTCATATGCGACCGTGGACTGTCAGGCTGGTACAGATTTGGCGGGCAGGCTGGAAATCAAATGCCCGAGTCATGTGTCGATAAGCTACGTTGCGGTACGCATGCGCCAGGTTGGCTGAACGGAAGTCACCCTTCAGTGGCTGAGGGAGCTGTTCGGCGCAAAGTTTGTTTTCATTGGGGCAGTAGTTGTTGTCGGTGGTCAACCTATATCAGTGTCCGCAACTGCGGAGGGTTCTTTGTTTACAATCTTCAGCGACCACCTGCTTGTACTCTTCGTTACTGTGGCAACGGAGTGCCGCCTTCTCCGGGTACGTATGCAGGAACGCAAATGTACCATATTATAGTTAACATGAAGTCAGCTAATAGAAAAAAAAAATTAATAAATTAAGGATGTGGCTGTGCATTGAACTAACTATAGATTCATGTCTACTAAACAGGTGGTGGCAAACCCACTTGTGCTTTCCCAGCAATTACATTGTTTGCTTAAGACACCAGATAGCTTAAGATAGTAGTTTACTTGTAGTTTTTGAGTAATTATTACGTTAATGCTAGATTAGTGTAGATGATCGTCCTTTAGCACTTTGGTGTAGGAAACTGACATCATTAATTAACAAATCTCCTAGAGTGTTCCAACTACAGGGTTCTAGACGAATCTGACCGTGCGCAAGGCTACAGAGGAGTTGTAAAATGTGACAGACCCTTGGCTAAGGGCTGGTATCGATTCCAAGGAAGGGCGGGCAAGAAGATGCCTGAGCATTGTGTGGCAGCAAATCGTTGCGGTACTCATGCGCCGGGTTATCTGAATGGTAGTCATCCCACATTGGCCGAAGGCATTGTAAATCGCACAGTCTGTTTCCATTGGACCTCTAACTGCTGTCGGTGGTCCAGGAGCATCCGTGTTCGCAACTGCGGTGGTTTTCACGTATACGAGTTGGACTCGACTCCCGCTTGCAGCTTACGTTACTGTGGAGACGCTGGCCAAGGTAAAGGCAGATTTACCAGGGTAACTAGCTTTATTCGTTTTTGGTTCTATGAGCTAGAGTGCACTTAAATACATCAGCAGGGATGAATTTAATGGCCAGTCTACGCAGCAGTTTTATGTCCAGTTAGGGCAATGACATTCATGTTGTCAATGACCCGTTATTCTCGTTTTGGTAGTAGTAGGTTTGTTAGGTAAGAAATAATAGATTCTACGTACTATTGAAGCAAAAGTTAGTTTAAAGCTAAAACAGAAATATCTGAATTTTATCCTATAGCACCAACAACGCCAAGGCCGACCCCAACTCCAACACCCACATCACATTCAGGTAACGAATGACGTAGAAATGTATACAATTAAAATTACTTTTTGTGTTGTACAGAATGCGTTAGACGTTGCTTTTTTGCTGTTTATCGTAAACTCTAAGTATATATAACCATCTAGAAACATAAGAAAAGAAATTGTAAATGTCGGGCTTTTCAGCTGGATGAGTTGGTTCCTTCTGTGTGGAGCTCATGTCAAACAGTTTCTTTTTTGGTAACGATTACGAAATATCTCTTGCAGAATGTTCCAACTACAGATTCCTCAACGAATCCAACAGAGCAATGACCTATAACCAAAGTAGTCCCCTCATATGCGACCGTGGACTGTCAGGCTGGTACAGATTTGGCGGGCAGGCTGGAAATCAAATGCCCGAGTCATGTGTCGATAAGCTACGTTGCGGTACGCATGCGCCAGGTTGGCTGAACGGAAGTCACCCTTCAGTGGCTGAGGGAGCTGTTCGGCGCAAAGTTTGTTTTCATTGGGGCAGTAGTTGTTGTCGGTGGTCAACCTATATCAGTGTCCGCAACTGCGGAGGGTTCTTTGTTTACAATCTTCAGCGACCACCTGCTTGTACTCTTCGTTACTGTGGCAACGGAGTGCCGCCTTCTCCGGGTACGTATGCAGGAACGCAAATGTACCATATTATAGTTAACATGAAGTCAGCTAATAGAAAAAAAAATTAGTAAATTAAGGATGTGGCTGTGCATTGAACTAACTATAGATTCATGTCTACTAAACAGGTGGTGGCAAACCCACTTGTGCTTTCCCAGCAATTACATTGTTTGCTTAAGACACCAGATAGCTTAAGATAGTAGTTTACTTGTAGTTTTTGAGTAATTATTACGTTAATGCTAGATTAGTGTAGATGATCGTCCTTTAGCACTTTGGTGTAGGAAACTGACACCATTAATTAACAAATCTCCTAGAGTGTTCCAACTACAGGGTTCTAGACGAATCTGACCGTGCGCAAGGCTACAGAGGAGTTGTAAAATGTGACAGACCCTTGGCTAAGGGCTGGTATCGATTCCAAGGAAGGGCGGGCAAGAAGATGCCTGAGCATTGTGTGGCAGCAAATCGTTGCGGTACTCATGCGCCGGGTTATCTGAATGGTAGTCATCCCACATTGGCCGAAGGCATTGTAAATCGCACAGTCTGTTTCCATTGGACCTCTAACTGCTGTCGGTGGTCCAGGAGCATCCGTGTTCGCAACTGCGGTGGTTTTCACGTATACGAGTTGGACTCGACTCCCGCTTGCAGCTTACGTTACTGTGGAGACGCTGGCCAAGGTAAAGGCAGATTTACCAGGGTAACTAGCTTTATTCGTTTTCGGTTCTATGAGCTAGAGTGCACTTAAATACATCAGCAGGGATGAATTTAATGGCCAGTCTACGCAGCAGTTTTATGTCCAGTTATGGCAATGACATTCATGTTGTCAATGACCCGTTATTCTCGTTTTGGTAGTAGTAGGTTTGTTAGGTAAGAAATAATAGATTCTACGTACTATTGAAGGAAAAGTTAGTTTAAAGCTAAAACAGAAATATCTGAATTTTATCCTATAGCACCAACAACGCCAAGGCCGACCCCAACTCCAACACCCACATCACATTCAGGTAACGAATGACGTAGAAATGTATACAATTAAAATTACTTTTTGTGTTGTACAGAATGTGTTAGACGTTGCTTTTTTGCTGTTTATCGTAAACTCTAAGTATATATAACCATCTAGAAACATAAGAAAAGAAATTGTAAATGTCGGGCTTTTCAGCTGGATGAGTTGGTTCCTTCTGTGTGGAGCTCATGTCAAACAGTTTCTTTTTTGGTAACGATTACGAAATATCTCTTGCAGAATGTTCCAACTACAGATTCCTCAACGAATCCAACAGAGCAATGACCTATAACCAAAGTATTCCCCTCATATGCGACCGTGGACTGTCAGGCTGGTACAGATTTGGAGGGCAGGCTGGAAATCAAATGCCCGAGTCATGTGTTGACAAGCTACGTTGCGGTACGCATGCGCCAGGTTGGCTGAACGGAAGTCACCCTTCAGTG
The DNA here is from genome assembly GCA_016490735.1 of Pachyseris speciosa. NCBI lineage: Eukaryota > Metazoa > Cnidaria > Anthozoa > Scleractinia > Pachyseridae > Pachyseris > Pachyseris speciosa. Next base: position 44,124 of record JAEMWC010001697.1, on the reverse strand, counting down.
GCTGAGGGAGCTGTTCGGCGCAAAGTTTGTTTTCATTGGGGCAGTAGTTGTTGTCGGTGGTCAACCTATATCAGTGTCCGCAACTGCGGAGGGTTCTTTGTTTACAATCTTCAGCGACCACCTGCTTGTACTCTTCGTTACTGTGGCAACGGAGTGCCGCCTTCTCCGGGTACGTATGCAGGAACGCAAATGTACCATATTATAGTTAACATGAAGTCAGCTAATAGAAAAAAAAAATTAGTAAATTAAGGATGTGGCTGTGCATTGAACTAACTATAGATTCATGTCTACTAAACAGGTGGTGGCAAACCCACTTGTGCTTTCCCAGCAATTACATTGTTTGCTTAAGACACCAGATAGCTTAAGATAGTAGTTTACTTGTAGTTTTTGAGTAATTATTACGTTAATGCTAGATTAGTGTAGATGATCGTCCTTTAGCACTTTGGTGTAGGAAACTGACACCATTAATTAACAAATCTCCTAGAGTGTTCCAACTACAGGGTTCTAGACGAATCTGACCGTGCGCAAGGCTACAGAGGAGTTGTAAAATGTGACAGACCCTTGGCTAAGGGCTGGTATCGATTCCAAGGAAGGGCGGGCAAGAAGATGCCTGAGCATTGTGTGGCAGCAAATCGTTGCGGTACTCATGCGCCGGGTTATCTGAATGGTAGTCATCCCACATTGGCCGAAGGCATTGTAAATCGCACAGTCTGTTTCCATTGGACCTCTAACTGCTGTCGGTGGTCCAGGAGCATCCGTGTTCGCAACTGCGGTGGTTTTCACGTATACGAGTTGGACTCGACTCCCGCTTGCAGCTTACGTTACTGTGGAGACGCTGGCCAAGGTAAAGGCAGATTTACCAGGGTAACTAGCTTTATTCGTTTTTGGTTCTATGAGCTAGAGTGCACTTAAATACATCAGCAGGGATGAATTTAATGGCCAGTCTACGCAGCAGTTTTATGTCCAGTTGTGGCAATGACATTCATGTTGTCAATGACCCGTTATTCTCGTTTTGGTAGTAGTAGGTTTGTTAGGTAAGAAATAATAGATTCTACATACTATTGAAGCAAAAGTTAGTTTAAAGCGAAAACCGAAATATCTGAATTTTATCCTATAGCACCAACAACGCCAAGGCCGACCCCAACTCCAACACCCACATCACATTCAGGTAACGAATGACGTAGAAATGTATACAATTAAAATTACTTTTTGTGTTGTACAGAATGCGTTAGACGTTGCTTTTTTGCTGTTTATCGTAAACTCTAAGTATATATAACCATCTAGAAACATAAGAAAAGAAATTGAAAATGTCGGGCTTTTCAGCTGGATGAGTTGGTTCCTTCTGTGTGGAGCTCATGTCAAACAGTTTCTTTTTTGGTAACGATTACGAAATATCTCTTGCAGAATGTTCCAACTACAGATTCCTCAACGAATCCAACAGAGCAATGACCTATAACCAAAGTAGTCCCCTCATATGCGACCGTGGACTGTCAGGCTGGTACAGATTTGGCGGGCAGGCTGGAAATCAAATGCCCGAGTCATGTGTCGATAAGCTACGTTGCGGTACGCATGCGCCAGGTTGGCTGAACGGAAGTCACCCTTCAGTGGCTGAGGGAGCTGTTCGGCGCAAAGTTTGTTTTCATTGGGGCAGTAGTTGTTGTCGGTGGTCAACCTATACCAGTGTCCGTAACTGCGGTGGGTTCTTTGTTTACAATCTTCAGCGACCACCTGCTTGTACTCTACGTTACTGTGGCAACGGATTTGCGCCGGCACGAGGTACATCAGCAGAAATGGAATTACTGCAGGGTATACCGTTGTATGAGGCTGCTGAAATAGAACGAAACAAATATTAAATAAACTTAGTTAGTGGCGATACTCTACCCTGACTTCGAAAACGATTAAAATCCAGCACCCAGGTTGTGGGGAATGCAGCTGTGCTTTGTTTTTTGAAATGTTATATTTTGAAGATTCGAGAATAAACAGCCCACCGTCCCAAAAATCGGCAACGTTATCAAGAGGAGAAATGAAATATTGCTGCTTTTATTGGACGAAGACGGTCAATTGGTACAAAACATTAAGCAGCCAATAACATTCAAGTGAAAGCAAAGAAATAATGTTACTATTTTGAGTATTTACTTTTCTACAATAAGTTCCTGGTAAATAAATTGGAGAGAGTGTTATAGACTTGTTGTCATCTCAGATAACAATCCTCCTGGCTGAAAAGGTCGTCCTCCACTCATTATTTCACAACTGGGATCGAAGTCTTGCTTCTCCGCTAGCTATACATTTTTTTGACGATCTTTCAGCCGCCTGGCCACTAGCCTTTATTGTCACCCTAAACCTGAAAGGTTTTGGTAGATGAAGAAGAACCGCGGACCAAATGCGAAAAACTTGAATTTCTTTCAGCATTGGACGGGGTGAGGGGTGGAGTGGAGTAATGGGAAGGAGATGAGGTCTTTATGACAATATAAGCATTAGGCTATATTTACCTATACACAACTAAGAAAAGTCTGGCCATTAGCTTTTTTACACTAAAGGTTAGCTCAATCAGAAACCATTAGGGTTTGGTATCCTCCATTCATTTTTACACCGCCTGTCTACATATGCCTTTCTAAACCAACTTATTAAACCAAGGGACCCAGGAATAAGAAACGTTGTTAGGAAAGGATAAAGAATTCATTGAAGGTATTATAATACAATACTATTTCTTGCAGAGTGTTCCAACTACAGACTCCTCAGTGAACCCGACAGGGCAATGACATACAAGCAAAAGCGTCCCCTTATTTGCGACCGCGGACTGTCAGGCTGGTACAGATTTGGCGGGCAGGCTGGAAATCAAATGCCCCAGTCATGCGTGGATAAGCTACGCTGCGGTACGCATGCGCCGGGTTGGCTGAACGGAAGACACCCTTCAACTGCTAATGGAGCTGTTCGGCGCAAAGTTTGTTTTCATTGGGGTAGTAGTTGTTGTCGGTGGTCAACCTATATCAGTGTCCGTAACTGCGGGGTTTCTTTGTTTACCAACTTCAGCGACCACCTGCTTGTACTCTTCGTTACTGTGGCAACGGAGTGCCGCCTTCTCCGGGTACGTATGCAGGAACGCAAATGTACCATATTATAGTTAACACGAAGTCAGCTAATAGAAAAAAAAAATTAGTAAATTAAGGATGTGGCTGTGCATTGAACTAACTATAGATTCATGTCTACTTGTACTCTTCGTTACTGTGGCAACGGATTAGGTAAAAACTGTTTCTTATGCCAACTTTTTACAAATGGCAATTGTAATTGATGTTTTTCAAACTGAAAGCGCGTGAAATGTTTTTTGCTAGATTTATATTCCAAAGTCAGTAAGTGATAAATCAAATACGATACTTCATTCCTTTTAGTTTCTTTACTGATTTTCTTAAAGTTATGATCCCATCTTATTGTTAGTGTTCCTGTTATTGGGTCGCCAACAAATTACCTCCACTCCACTCGAAAATGCTTTGTTGCGGTAAGCTCCTTGTATTGAGTGACACCACTCAGTGTAGTGTCCTCGTTGTCCAATTTTGTCATGTTTCCAGTGGTGAGCTATATCTTCAGCCGCAGTCTACTGTGATTGAAGGCGCCACCTGCTTTTCAAACAGTTGGTCCGGGGTTATACAATATATACCCCTGACATGAAAAAGGAAAACCGAACAAAGTGAAAAACATGAAGATGGTTGATAGCTTCTTCCAGTTTCTTTAATAATTCTTCAACTTTAAGGTATTTTCTGGGGAATTATAGCACGCGCTTCTTCAGTCATACTTAAGAAGATATCTTTACGCTTTAAAAGCACTCGAAATAGTGGAATCGTGGAGAGGATTTTACAACATTAAAGCCGCTTTCTCAGTTACTAGTTTCATACCCGTTACCATCGGCGGTGGACTATTCTCACGAAAGCTAACTTTAAACACAACTTTGGAAATAATACATGTTTTCTAAACGTCTTTAGTAACTTTAGTAAGGCAATTACTAACGTGCTGCTTTTCAGAATAGTCTATGGCAGTTTAACAAATGTAAATTCAAAGTGAAATAACTCGGTTGTAAAGGCCGCCGCACCCTAGCCGATTTTTTGTCGGACAACGGAAAATCTTCACTTGTCAGCTAATGTGCAGTGAATTCAAACAAGTCTGCGACAAGATGGGGGCCTGTCGGGCGATATCTGACAGTGCTGGATCTCAAAACGTCTTTTCGGGCCTTGTCGGCTAGTGAGCGGTGGACCAAGACAATTTGTCGGGGCTCGCGCGCGCCTCAACCAATTAGTAACTTTTATGAGAGTCGCTCGAACAAGCGTCTTTTCCAACATGGCGGAGATCGAAGTTGAGATCAGCACGGAGATCGAGCAAAAGAACACCTCTGAAGAGGACAATCTTGTTGCTGCTTGGCAATGCCATGAATGTTTTTTAACGTTTTTTTAACCCATGTTGTTCTTGTGCTGCTCTTGCGACGCTGCTTTATCCTCCGTAGAAAAGTCAAGGTAAACAAAGCAAGTTTCAATTTTCGCCACGTCAGTGGAATAGGCGCCATTTTGATTATGGATGACTCGGTCCCAAGCATCAACGCGGTTAGTCGCATCAAAAAAGGTGATGGCCCGACAAATTTTAATCCGATTTGACCCCGAAAAAAATCTGCAGCTCTACGACAAAATATCGGCTAGTATGCGGCGGCGTTAAATTTCGCAAAAACGCACCTTTAAAAGTGAAGTCGGGATTACTGTATTCCCCAAATTGCGAAAAGATGTTTTCATTGATTTGGGAAGAATAAAGAGTTTTGTTGTATTGCGTCTTTTTGGTACAATTGAAGTAAACCATATTTCTTCATTTAAAAGACAATATCTCAATTATTTCCTCTAGCAATAACGACCTCAAGGCCGACTCCAACTCCAACACCTACCTCCAACTCAGGTAAGAAATGATGTAATAACGCACTTATTTGAAATTGCTTTACGTGTTCCATAGACTTGGGTATACGCTCTCTTTCGTTAGGTATGGTAAAGTCTAAACCTATATAGTCAACTTATATTATGTAGAAGAAAAAATATTAAAAAGTATTAAAAAGTTGTGTTATTTGATCGTCAGCATCCACGCTCTAGAATATCGCTACTAATGTTTTCAGGGTAAATACTTAGTTGAATGACACTTGGTCAATAAGCTCAACAACGCAATGCAATGCTATCTCTTGCAGAGTGTTTCAGCTACAGACTACTGAACGAACCCGACAGGGCAATGACATACAAGAAAAGCCGTCCCCTTATATGCGACAGTAGTCTGTCTGGATGGTACAGATTTGGCAGGGACGCTGGAAATCGAATGCCCCAGTCATGCGTCGATAAGCTTCGTTGTGGTACGCATGCGCCGGGTTGGCTGAACGGAAATCACCCTTCAGTATTTGATGGAGTTGTTCGGCGGAAAGTTTGTTTTCACTGGGGCAACCTTTGTTGTCGGTGGTCAACCTTTATCAAAGTCCGCAACTGCGGAGGGTTCTTTGTTTACAAACTTCACCGGCCGCCCGCTTGTACTCTTCGTTACTGTGGCAACGGATTAGGTAGGAATCATTTCCTAAGGTTGTTGTTGATGAAGGGCTATTTAATTAATAGTTTGTTTTAACTAAAATGTGCATGAAACGTGTTTTGATACATATTTTGCCCTCATTGTATTATTTTGCAGGATCAACACCTACCCCGATCACCACGCCGTCGCCCACAAGTGAGTAGACATGGTTATTAATAATGTTAACAGTTTTAAAATTCATTCGTTTTTCCAAAATTAAGTACGGTGCCTCCTGTTACTAGAGTTAGGGTACTTTTTTAGATTTCCAATCGCCCTTGCTACGATATCCTTTTCTCGCGTAGTTACAAACCTGACAGAAATACCTCTCTATTAGGAGACCCCATCCTTAAAAATGTCAAGCAAAATATCGTAGTTACATTGTTACCCAGAATTTAACAATGGAGAAAATAGTATAACTTAGGGATAAGTTCTTCCGTACGGGCCTTTAATGACCCTATCTAGACCAACGGGCGGATTCTGCGCGAAGAAATTGGTGACGGAGTTCAGTTAGACATCATATGACTTCGCCATCAATACGGTAGGAGCTGTAGTTGGCAGTCCGAATCTGCTTTCTCCTCACAAGAGCAGAAGACTTAAAAAAGCCGTATCTAGACAGGGTTATCAAGGAGTGAGGAATAAGAGGGGATGCGCAGTTGGGAACTTGAGAACTACACAGCAGGCGAGGAAAGAATATTGACGAACTGTGAAAAATTGCAGGAAGAATTATATAAAGGTAGAATTCCTCATAAATGACCACCGACTGAATCTTACTTTTCAGGAGCCAATCATGGTTTTTTCATTTTATGCTTGCCGAATGCCATGGTGGTAAAGATACCACGTGACAGATTACCTTCACAAGCAGATCCCGCTCTCCTTCATCTTAATGATCCCGGATGTGGTGTGCTGCATGATGACGAAGAAAACGTCATGCTGAGAGCCCCGCTGGAAGGCTGTGGTACGGTTCGCAGGTAAAGTGATGGAAACTGCATCTTTTGTTTTTACAACACTTCCAAATTAATGGAGCTCAGCAGTAAGACGTGGGTCTTGTCTGGTGTCTTGTGGCCGGCTTAGGAGAGCAATGGTGAAAAGTGAGAGGTGTGGTTGGGGGTTGGACTTGTTTAATGATTGGTTGGCCACTTAAGGTCAGCTTGTAGAATCGAAACATAAATAAAGTTATTGATTGGTTATTAATAATTGATTGATTGATTGACAAAATGTTCGGAGAGTTTGTACCTTTTCTCTATCCCTTATTTCAAACAGCATAATTCTCTAACTTCTGTACTTTCAATATTATGAAAGGTGTTCGTCAAATGATAGCTGAGTTAATCTTTTGTCTCACGATTGAGTCACAAAGATGTGGATCGCAACGTTTCGACCGCTATACTGCTGGTCTTCATCAGGCGATGGTGTCGACTGGCTGCGTGTGAGTATAAGAAGCACCGTGGCTGGTGAAGATTGGTGCGTTTCGATCCTTGTCATTCAGACTAGAAATTGTTCCCTCAGCGGTCCGGTTTGGTACTGATCGGCTGTTGCGGTGTTTGATCGTGGGCATCCACGCTTCAGGAATTTCAATTTCACTGTCCCTGTTGATGTTGTTAGGATGAAGTCTTATGTGAATAGCCTCTTTAACCCTACGGGTGTATCAACGTGGGTCTCGGTCAATAAATTTAACTTCGTCCCAGAGCGGATAATGTCCGGTCGCGTTGCTATGTTCTGAAACGGCGGAGGATTGGGTTCGAGCAAGCCGTATGTCTCTATCGTGTTCTTTAATCCGTTCATGCATAGATCTTTCAGTCTCTCCGATATAAACCTTACCACATTCGCAGGGAATCTTGTAGACTACTCCGTCTTGTTTTACTGGATCGACAATGTCCTTAGATCGCACTAGGTGTGATCTTAGAGTTGTGTCAGATCTGAAAACAGTCCGTATGCCTTGTTGTTGTAGGCAAAGGCGAAGGGCCTCCGATGTGCCTTTGACGTACGGCAGAACCACAGTAGAAAAATTTCGGGTTCAGGTTCTTTAGTGGTTGTTCGTCCCTTGGTTTTCGTAAGATTTTTTACAAACGAAAACGGATAACAAAGTGTTTACAGAAAGCCTACACACACTGACCAGTACCTAGCGTATGATTCACACCACCCACAATCTGTAAAACGCGGTATTGTCAAGTGCCTGTACGATCGATCTAAACACCTCATAACAAAACGATCAGTTATCTCTCATGAAAAGAAACACTTCTCATCGGTCTTTGTTTCCAACGGTTATCCGTTTTCGTTTGTAAAAAATACTGTGGTTCTGCCGTACGTCAAAGGCACATCGGAGGCTCTTCGCGAATGTGGTAAGGTTTATATCGGAGAGACTGAAAGATCTATGCATGAACGGATTAAAGAACACGATAAAGACATACGGCTTGCTCGAACCCAATCCTCCGAAGTTTCAGAACATAGCAACGCGACCGGACATTATCCGCTCTGGGACGAAGTTAAATTTATTGACCGAGACCCACCCGTAGGGTTAAAGAGGCTATTTACATAAGACTTCATCCTAACAACATCAACAGGGACAGTGGAATTGAAATTCCTGAAGCGTGGATGCCCACGATCATGGATTCGCTCCGACGAAGGGCTAACGCTCGAAACGTCAGCTTATCGAATCCCTGTACGGTGGTCAATTTACATTATCAACCGTTGATAAACCAAATTTTCGTGTTTCACTCCCCCACCGACGCAGCACCACAGTTTCTTTACAAACTAACCCCCTTTAAACACCACAACAGCCGATCAGTACCAAAGCGGACCGCTGAGGGAACAATTTCTAGTCTGAACGACAAGGATCGAAAGCACCAATCACCACCAGCCATAGTCTTTCTTATACTCACACGCAGCCAGTCGACACTATCGCCTGATGAAGACCAGCAGTATAGCCTTCGAAACGTCGCGATCCACATCTTTGTGACTCAATCGTGAGACAAAAGATTAACTCAGCTATCTTCTGTACTTTCCTTTTCGAAATAGATCCATCGGAGGACAAGTCTCATTCCACAACAACGTTGTCGTGCCATCAGCAAATAAGCGCTCCTTCCTTCAGTTTCCCTTTAAATGTGCTTATAACAGATTTGGGCTCCCTGGAATGGGAAACACGCCCAAGCCAGTAGCCAAGCGTGAAGAGGGTAAGATTAGAAAGAGTGATAAGCCCATCAAAGATGTTCTTCGTCGCGATAATATATTTGCTGGTGATAAGGCATGTTGACAGTCACTTGCTCTTTTCTTGACATTTTTTTGGGAGAAAGTACTTTGCATGTATGTAAATAAATGGTTAGCGTTTGGTAGATAGTTCCATGGAAAGTGTATTCGTTTATAATTTAAGAAACACAAAACCTCAAGTTATGTTACTAAAATGCTTTTAATACACCTGCCGTCAAGGGAACTACAGTTAAATGGAGAGAGAATAAACAAAAGCAAATGGTTTCACTTTAAAACAGTCTTCTCTACATTCAAATTTCTTTTGTACGTTGAGCAAACATAGCGACCATTGTTTTACTTATTTGCTAATAGTCTCAAACTTTAAAGACCCCTTTAAACTTTCTTTTCTTCTCTGTTCCTATTACGTGCAAACAAGTCAGTACCAAGCATTCACACTGGGCCTGCTTCTCTAATATTTGCTTTCTTCCCTTTCGCAGTTATTGACTCCGATACAAGTGACGGTACCTTTTAGTCCGGAGACAGTGGTTGTTATCCACACGCACACGTGCACCCTCAGCATTCGCTATTATGGATAAAGACTGAAAGTAATTGTGCCAGCAAATATTTTGCTGGATAAAGAATTGTAGTTTTTGTTAGGCGTACGATTTTTGTCATGCTTGATTTGTTTTAATTAGTCGCGTCAACATTTTCATCCGTAACCTTTTTTGTGAGGCTTGTGCAATACGATCAATATCTGCATTACAATTTATTTTTCTTGTTGCATACAAAGCTTTATCACTGTTTTCTTATAAATAGGGAACTGAATAAGAAACCCCACGACTCAAACAGCTAAAACTACTACGCAAATTAAAGAGCGAGGAAATCTTGTTCGTTTAAAGCACCAATAAAAATGGTCCTGTTTAGCCACAGCTTGACTTGTGTTTCGTTTGTGCGTTACTAAAAACTTTACCTAATATGCAGCGTCCGCTCATCCTTGTAATCTGTTCAGCTAAACATCAAAAGAGGTTAAATTTGGTCGCCGAAAAATGTTTGTTTATGTTAGCGAATTCTCGGTTTAAGCTTCAGTCTAAGGCAAAAATTGTGTCCGAAGGAGTAATAACGCATTTCTTCATCGATTGAAGGCTGCGTGATTGTGACGGCACGGTCCTTCCGCTAGCGGTAGAAATCATGTTCAGTTATTTTTCGAGATTATAGCCGTGGGACATTGGAAACTAGCTCAGAGAAAACATTCAAGGCGTGCTAGAAACTACTACCAGAATTCTGACTTTACCAGCTCGAGACATTCAAAGTGAACAGTTTATTAAGGATGGGTCAGTCAGCCATCTGAAGAATGTGACCTAATGTGACAACATTAACAGAATCATTGTATAGCAAATTACACATGAAAAATAATATATATGGGTTATTGGCCAACCGTGGGGTCAAGATGGCGGGATATTAGCCAAGTTCTTTTTTTGCGTGTTTATTGACCGAGACGAAGTCGAGGTCCATAAACACGCAAAAAAAGAACGAGGCCAATATCCCGCCATTTTGACCGAACAAGCTTGGTCAATAAAGGATTTGTTATATGACTCAAAGGACACTATTAAAAGACAGTAAAACGCGGGACGAACGGGCTATCCCGAGCGGTCAAGATGGCTCCATCTTGACATCGCGGGTAGCCAATCACAGCAGGAGAATTGATTCATCTTGACCGCTGAAAGAGCCAGTCGTATAATAGCGGAGCTCCGCCAAGCCTAGCACCATACCTATAGAAACCCGTCAACTGCTTTTCTCATGGTAAAAATGGCTAGCGGTATTGCTCGTGGGCGCGTACGCACGACGACGACGTTGCCCAATAATTAATAATATCCTAATAATAATAATAGTAATAATAATCAATACTTGAGCCCAACATGGCGGACATACTCCACCTGACCAGAGCCTGACCAGCTAGTTTACAGCGCAAGAATATCACACTATCTCTAATAGTGTGACATCCATGTTATGGTCAATTGACACCTGTCAAAACAAGGCATGCGCTGACCAGTATCACGTGAGCGTATCGCGGGCTCAAGTTTAGAGCTCATCGAGGCTCATCGAGAAGTTGAAAACGTAAATGGATATGTGGGTACTTGAGCCTGAGCATTAGCTATGCCATGCTGACGAGGCCTAACAAGGCCGAAACAGCTGTCCATGGCTGCTAATGCTTGGGCTCAATCTTTGCTTTGGTAGATTTAAGGGGTAATGCCCGCTACCATGTGGCCTTAGTGCCTTTAGAGTGGCTTCAGCTTACTTGATCACATTAATTTGTGAGGTATATCCTTGTCACTCCAGCCACATCCCACAAGCTTTACGTTTTCACTGCTTGTTCTATGGATATGTGGGTACTTGAGCCTGAGCATTAGCTATGCCATGCTGACGAGGCCTAACAAGGCCGAAACAGCTGTCCATGGCTGCTAATGCTTGGGCTCAATCTTTGCTTTGGTAGATTTAAGGGGTAATGCCCGCTACCATGTGGCCTTAGTGCCTTTAGAGTGGCTTCAGCTTACTTGATCACATTAATTTGTGAGGTATATCCTTGTCACTCCAGCCACATCCCACAAGCTTTACGTTTTCACTGCTTGTTCTATGGATATGTGGGTACTTGAGCCTGAGCATTAGCTATGCCATGCTGATGAGGCCTAACAAGGCCGAAACAGCTGTCCATGACTGCTAATGCTTGGGCTCAATCTTTGCTTTGGTAGATTTAAGGGGTAATGCCCGCTACCTTGTGGCCTTAGTGCCTTTAGAGTGGCTTCAGCTTACTTGATCACATTAATTTGTGAAGTATCCTTGTCACTCCAGCCACATCCCACAAGCTTTACGTTTTAATTGCTTGTTTTATGGATATGTGGGTACTTGAGTCTGAGCATTAGCTATGCCATGCTGACGAGGCCTAACAAGGCCGAAACAGCTGTCCATGGCTGCTAATGCTTGGGCTCAATCTTTGCTTTGGTAGATTTAAGGGGTAATGCCCGCTACCTTGTGGCCTTAGTGCCTTTAGAGTGGCTTCAGCTTACTTGATCACATTAATTTGCGAAGTATCTTCATCGAGAAGTTGACCGCTGACCAGGTAAATCCTGATTAACTTAACCAAAACGAGACACCAAAACCAAAACGAGGCTTAATTTTTCGCGCGCTTTCTCCCGTGCGGCAGCCGCACGGTTCGAAGTTTCACATTCAGTTCATTCGGTTGGTTTCCTCATTATGGGCAAAACAATTTCATCTTCTTCGATCGAAGTTTGTCTTTTAATTCGCGTAAAAAGCATAACAATTAAGAACTTGTTAAAAGATCCGCCGGAAGGTGAATTTGCAAGTGCTAAAAAGTCGGGAGGCGTGAAAGATTTTTCTCAGGAAAAGCTTCAAACTTGGATCGATTGTGTGGTTGAAAACAAAATGATTTAACGCTTCGAGGGCTTTGCTGTCACTTTACGGCGGCATCTTGCAGCTCACCAAGAAAGCAGATCACCGGCATTAATGGGAGGAACGAGTACCTCAAACTCTGTGGAAGAAGTTCTTTCTTTGGACAAACCGTTTGCTTTTTGCGGATGCGTGTTTTTACTAAAGTGGAAGCTTGCGTATTTTCAAGTGGTAGAAACCTCTACAACACAGGACACTGAGGTAAATTAAATAAATTGAAGCTTAAGATTTGGTTTCATCGTTGTCACTTTTGTTCAAGAATGAAACTTGTATTTTTGTCTCGGCTGGATATAAATAACAATCATCTCTACTCGTTTTGTACGCAAAGAAGTAGTTGATTTGTTTGCTTGTTTTGTTACGTTGCTTTGCGAACGGGTGTTTTTAATCTGCTTGGCTGACTGTTTTTCGACCTCGGTGCCTCGACAGCGTTAAGAAACATTTGCCCTTATCTTATTAACAGGTCATCGCAATGAGTCCTCGTAAAATTAAGGATTAAAGCCCCGGCTAAACGATCACACATTTTCATCCAACATCGTCAGTTGTCAAACATAACGTTGGGTGGCTAAACGCACAAACAAAATGTTTGACGAAACACTAGACAGATTGAGTCCACAGAACGATTTTTTGCGTATTATCGCTGAACTTTTCGACGTTATGTGGTTCATTTTTTAACGTTCGTGCACGATTTGTTTGTTGGAGTCGTTAAACGATCAAACATTTCTTCGTAATGCGAAATGTTGGATGAAAAGGTTTGATCTAGATCAAACATGGAAAGCCATTTAATGCACTATTGAGAGAGGTGGCTAAACCTTCAAACATGCTCGTCCAACGATGTTGAATGAAAATATTTGATCGTTCTTTGATTGCTAAACTTGTTTTCGAACAAACACACGCTTCGACTGTATTGTTTTCTTGTAATGTTTTGAGGTTTTTGAACCGCAGTCAATTCCTGTTGACTGCTTTAAATGTAAAATATTGGCGAAAGGAAAGCCATGCGGTGTTGCTCAATACCAGGCTTGGCTAAATCTATATATTAAATACATATATAGGTTTAAAAACTAAGAAATGTGCTACGCCAGATTCGAAAAATCATTAAAAAGACCACCCTTTTGAAGTGGCCAAAAATGTGTGGAAACGTATTCCTCATCTAATGCAGTGGCACCGGACCCCGAGGAAAGGGTACAAAACACTATGGTGACAAATCAGACTAGAAAACCTGCCTAGAACAAACGTTAGCAAAAAAATTCAAACAGGAGGGCTGACTGAGGTAGAGAGACAAGAATCTCCCGCCAACACACCTAAATAGTCCCAAAACATCCCATGAGACCACGCGACCCTCTACAACGTACCGTCAGAATATTATTAATTGGCCATGTTCTAAACAAGTAAGGGCCTGGGAACGAGGTTTTAAAACTTATCGATTGGAAAAAATTGTTTGCACTGCATAAAAGAGCATCTCAAAAATGGTCACCTAACCAACTTTGACGCTTTTCAGTTGAACTGCAGCTGAAACAAAAATGCGTTTGAAAATTGTGAAAATTAGAGACTTTGTTTGGTTTTGAGGGACACACTGTTTCCGAAATAGAAACATTTGTATGGGATTTTTTAAGTTTTAAATGCATGTCATCTGGCGGATTTTTAACCAAACGTACTCAAACTTGCTGAAACTGCTTATTTTGAGATACCCTTTCATGTGAGAATCGATTTAGTTCCATTTCATTGATTTTCAATGAAATTTGGATTCGTTCCCAGGCCCTTACTCGTTTAGAACATGGCCAATTCCGATTAATTCGTTCCCACGTCACTCAACCGTCATATTCCTTTACCTAATCCGCCATCTTGAATTCACTGTTTAGTTTATGCACCATTCAACGTTAAACCCGATTTGGGGAGGGGGGGGGGGATTTTGATTAGTTTGAAGGACATTTGGCCACCTTCACTTTTCCCCGGGTGGGGAATTTGACCAATTATGTTCCCCGAACCCCCCTCCCCCGCTCGGCCTTAACATGAATAACGTGAATTCTGCTGCTCTAGATCAAGTTTATACATATGGAGAAGGTCGGCTATTACTGTCTCTGGTAAGATACGCATTTGTTCGTTTTGGCGCTTCTTATCAGATGATAACACAGGTTTCTGTAGGCTTGCGGAACTGTCCATCTTAAAGCCAGGTAATTGTTTATTGAATCGTGTCTCTTTCCAAGAATATCATGGGCCATATTGTTACGTTATGTTTACTTTACTTGAAAGCTATATAGGTGGTTTTCATGTTACGTCATCGCCGCCATGCTGGTGGACATAAACAATAGTTCTCTCATTAGCTCCTTTTGTTCGTCCATCAATATTTGTTCGTTTCTCTATTGTTTTCTGTGTCTCCAAAACCACCTATTCGTTCCGACGCTATGGGATACTGTTCATCCCATTAGAATTGAATTAATTATGTATACATTTTGTGACTCAAACTCTATTCATGCTCGCCGGTTTTGGAACAGGGCTAGTATGACAGTGATGCATGTAAAATTAAGGTACGGGGCTGTGCGGAAATCTTTCTGAATTGATTTATGATTATTCAACGTTAACAATTTTGTTTACAAATATCGGCATCTGTGTTGTCTTGAAGAGTTTGTTTACATGTGACTGGACTTTCTAATAATGCTGTATTGAGTCCTGGTCCTTGCAGTAAAATTCATTTCGTTGTGGTTGTTGTTGTTGTTATTATTGTTGTAAGTCAGTTATTGCGGTTGCTGTTGCTTCTCTCAGGAGACAATTTCCGAAGATGGCCGTGTGACATAGAAGAGCTTCTTTCAAGGGTTCTAATGTTTAATTATGAAAACCACAATTTAACCAATATTTCGTGGTGGTGTCTATACAATTCAATTCTCCTACACTTGACATTTCTTTTTAATTATAAAGGTTCTAAGAAAACGTCCTTTCTTATTAAGAAATGATCACTTGGATAACGCCAATCAGTTTCATCGGAATGATCACTTGAGTTCAGCGATGATTATGCATGGCAGTACTTGCGCCCGTGGCCCGTTTTGGAATAAAATTATTATCAGCATAGACCCAATAATGGCTGCCTTTAAATTATTCTGCACTCCTGACGAGTGTATGGGACGGTCTTGGCAATGAATTGGCCGACAAGCTTCAAAAATTACAAAATCGCGCTGTTCGGGTTATCACGAAGTCTGATTATTTTTTCTAGTGCTACTGCCCTTCGCGCTAGACTTTGCTGGGATGACCTTTCTACCAGAAGGAAGAAATTCAACATGAAACTTATGTTTAAAACGTTTAATAATCAGACTCCGGAGTACCTTCAAGGCCTGTTCACACCATTCAGCTCCAATTTCGAACTAAGGGATAAGGATTGCAAATTCACTCTGCCCAAGCCCCGCACTGATTACCTAAAACGTAGTTTTTGCTACAATGGGGCATTGTTATGGAATAATCTTCCTCAAAAAGTAAGAGCGATTAGTTCCTTTCAATCGTTCAAAAGCGAAATAAATCGCCTTAAGTCTACCTTGCACTCCCACACGGCAAACATGTAAATCAATTTTTATTTATCTTTGTACTGATGTTTTAACCGCGTATAAATAAAGTCACTGATGTCTATTTTTTTTCTCGTTTTCAAAATAGCTTCACTAACCTCGTTCGGGATAACAAATTCTTTAGAATTTTGATCTGTAAAATGAGGTTAGTGAGGCTATTTTGAATACGAAGAAATAAAAGCAGCCACTTTTTGCGTAGGGACTATACTCCGCCGCGTTTGCACACATTGTATACGAAGTCTATTTCGTAATAACCATTTTAAGACAATTTTACACCAGTATGCTTAAGCAGTAGAACAGTTACCACAGATATTTACATTTTAGTCTGCTAGTTCAGTGCTTTAAACATGGGAGATGTTCTATTAGCTTGCGAGGGCAAGGATCCCTTGAGCTAACCATCAACGAGGCGCAGGAAATGTTTCTTTCTATACCATTATGTACAACAGTAGCTAATTGTGAAATCAAGATAGTTATGTTCGTATTTTTAAGACGTTAATAGGATTTTATTGTCTAACCGTTGGTTTGAATGATCATTGAATACCCGGTGACAAAGGCAGATGGCGGCTAGTTGACCTATTTGAATTTTCCTTTGCTTAAAGACATAAGTCACCTTGACAACACATGAGCTCACATTTCGCATGTTTCATATCCATCTGCGGATTCTCGCTTAGGCTGTTTTTACAACGACTGATGGCTTCTGGAGTGCATTTATCAGAGGAAGCACAACCTTTAGCAAAAGCGGTCATCTCGTTGCCACCGACATTAGCCTGTACGCTATGCTGGTAGCAGTGCGAGTCAGTCTTCGCACACGTCAATGGTTCCTACGACCCTTTACAATCGTCCCAAGACCACCAACTAATACAGGTGTTGCAACGGATGGCGGAGACTGTAGAAAAAGAAAACCATTAGTAAAAGAATGACATCTTACTTTAAACTGCTAGTCTAGGAACCTTTTCCCAACCTAGCAATAACGGCTTTTTAAAATTGACCAAATAATAATAAAAGGCCTTAGCAATAATATATTACTCGGAAATGTTATTTTTAATTATAAAACTTAATTTAAGTACTATTTCCTACAATAGCACGCACTCAGTTGGGTTACTAATCAAATACTATCAAACAAAGCTACATTTAATTAAAACAAAATAAGGTTAGCGAGAGGAAAAGCTTCATCGAAAAATACCTTTACACACCTCCTTCATATTGAACGCTCATAATGTAATGAACAAGCAAAGTTATAGTGAGGAGTGAAAACAATTCAACTCAGCTGAAAATGTTAAACAGTTTTTGGTCTGCCACTGTTTATACAAGGTGATCGTTTGCAGTGGCGGATCCAGTCCGGACCCCCCCGCTTCCTTAGCCGAATGTTTTTTCTACTATGACTTGCTTGACGCTGAAATTCTCGCAGCGACAGGATCGCCTATTATTACTCAACTGGTTGACTTTTTTTTTGCTGGAAATCCATTGTATTTTGCCACTAATCTAGCCTCCTTCGCAGACGTGTTTGGGCTCGTCACGCGTTCCTTGCCCACGAACGTCGTTCGTGGGCAAGGAACGCGTGACGAGCCCAAACACGTCTGCGAAGGAGGCTACCACTAATCTAAATTCCAGGCATATTTCCACAATCAAATGTTATTTTTGGCGGTACCCTCTGATGGTCACTCACCTCTGCTCACAAAGTAGTTTTGTCCAACCAGTGTTAAACACGTGATCGTCTCCTTAAAATTGATTAAGAAACGAGGACGCCGACGGCAACGAAAACGTCATTTCAAAAATATAGCTTCTGGTTAATGTAGCACTTGTGCGATTATTCTAATTTGTTCAACTTGTAAAAGGTCGGCGAACTACCCAGGAACTTGAACGACGTTCAAGTAAAGAGAAAAAAAAAAAACCCAAAAAACTTTGCCATAATCTTTATCTTTTTTTTTGAGATACTTTCAAATACATTACTCTTTATTGATAAACAAGTAAGTACACAAAGCACAAGTTAACGATAACAAGATGCCAAAGCCAGAGGCTTATATGGCGTAGGTCAGAGAGTTACAATGTGCTGCTAAATTACAATAAGAATAAAAATTAATAATTACAAGATTAACAGAGAAAAGGCAAACTATTACAACATATAAAGAATAACTACTGTATATAAAGCAAAATAAACATAACAATTGATGATAGTGCGCAAAAAGTAATAAAGAAAAGAGTTTGAAGGTAGAAAAAATTTGAGTTCAACTTAGCTTTAACTTATAATGATTGAAAATAATCTCTCAGTTTATGTTTATGACTAGAAAGAGTAAGTCAATTACGAAGTGAGAGAGGAATGTCATTCCAAATTTGAGGACCCTGTACCCGAAGAGAAAAAGAATATTTGTGAGTATGAAGATGTAAGTTGTCTTTTTGCCTGGTGAGATATTGATGACAATCAGAGTTAAGAATGAAAAGAGATGAAAGAGCAGAGGGCAAGAGCTTCTGCATATGAAGGAAAACAAAGCAAGAAACTTGGTACTTATAAATATTAAATATGTTGAGTATTTTGAGTTTGTTAAAGAGCGAGTAATTATGTTCACGTGGTGGAGAATGAGTAATGATTCTTAAGGCTGTCTTCTTGAGATGGAAAAGGGGTTGTAAATGAGAAGAGTACGTGGATGCCCAAATAATAGAACAGTATTGAAGATATGGGAGTATTAAAGAGTTGTATAATGTGCAAAGAGTGTTAGAAAGGAAAAACTGTCGTGATTTGGTAATAATCCCTGTGGATTTGGCAATTTTGGAAGAAATGGCTTTTATATGAGCCTGCCATGAGAGGTTTTGATGGATGATAACACCTAAGAATTTTGTGTGTTCTACTCTATTAATACTATTCTTATCAATGTTAATAGAAAGATCATCAAGATTTATTTTCTTTCTTGCAGGGTGAAACAAAATAAATTTAGTCTTGTCGGGATGCAAAGTTATCTTGTTAGCTTTGAACCAGGTAGCCACAAAACAAAGTTCATGGTTCACAATTTATTTAGTTCAGAGATATTTTTGTGTTGAAAGAAAATATTAGTGTGTCTGCAAAAAGGATGAATGAGAGATAATTAGAGCATGAAAAAATGTCATTAATGTATATAAGAAATAAAAGTTGCCCTAATACAGAACCCTGAGGAACACCACATTTAATTGGAAGCAGTGGAGATTTCCAGGAATCAATTTGGACGTATTGAGAGCGAGAGAGGAGATAGCTATGCATCGAGTTAAAAGGTGTGCCTCGAATACCATAGACGTTTAATTTATCTAAGAGGATGGAGTGATTAAAGGTATCAAATACCTTCTTTAGATCAATGAATATGGCAATTGTGAATAGTCCTTTCCCAGGATAATTCGCGCACAACGGAGACTGGGCAGAAATATCGTGAAAGCGAGGCTGTGGTAAGTACAGATCTTCCAGCGATGGTCAAAACAATATGGCGGAAACCAACAACGTTGTTAAAACCGATGAATTTAAAAGCTGGAGGAAGCCTGAGCTACAAAAATGGCTCAGAAATCATGGCCTTAAAGTAACCGGTACAAAAAAGGAGCTAGTGATCAGGGTGGAAAATGCGAAACGAACGGGAGTTGAGACAGTCGTTGAAAGAATTGCACGTGAGAAGAAGGAGATTACAAAACGAGCTGTTGAAAAGCTGAGTACGCCGACAGAGATCCTCCCTGATCCAAAGATTCTAAAATCGTGGACTAAAGATTTGTCAAGGCTTCCTCGTCTAACAAGTAAAGACATAATGAATTATCTCGTGTTTGGAAGTTGTAAGTTCTACAAGAACGAGGACATGCACTGTTTCAAGCAGCTAAAAGGTTACAAATTTTTCAAAGATGGCCACGTTCAAGACATCGAGCTTGCGTTCATCAACGATAGAAGCAGTTACTGTTTTGTCAGGGCCAAAGTATTACCATCTATGAAAACTGATCGAGTGTACAACACCTGGGTATCTATGGTCAAAGACACTTCGAAGGTTTTTTCAGCCGATTGTAACTGTATAGCTGGGTAAGTTGGATAGTACGTAAGTGTCAAATGCCCTCAGCACGATAAGCACTAAATTTTATTTGTTTGTTGATTTTTGCCATTTCTAAATATATTAACGAAATATTAATCTATAAGGCAAGGAAGCCCAGGAAAGCCAATAAGGCTTATGAAAGGAATACCAAAAGGGCAACCAAAATGTTACAAAAGGGGACATTATTATTAAAACAAAAATAACACTATCATATATTTTAAATAGAGGCTTTTTCATTTAAAAAATCATAGTAAAAATCCTACCTCACATCATATTTAAAAGTTTTAATTAAAACATCTAAAAGGTACTACTTATCAAAGATCTTGCCTTTATGAGCTCTTTTGCATTGTGTATGATGTGTAAACTGCATAAATCTACCAATTTGTGGTACTATAATTAATTTTACATCCTTTCTTGTTTTCCTACGTTTGTGCTTGGTTAAAAGAGAAAAGTGTTTGTTGATGGTTCTTATCTGGCTGTTTGGTTTAGGGGACCTGGCAAGAAGTAACTTTCTAAGAAATATTTCTCTTTTACATTGTAGGCTAGGAGAAGCTTGTAATCATATTGCAGCATTGTTGTTTGCAATTGAAGACTATGCAAATATGATGAATGTTGGGGAGATGTCTTGCACTTCACTGCCATGTGAATGGAACAAGCCCCGGAAGAGAAAGCTTAGCCCCAAGCGAATAAGCAATTTGCAACCTGTGAAACATCAGTATGGCAAAAAGCCTAGATTAGCAGCTGTGCCTAAACCAGGGCTATATAAGGCAGGTGCTCCTGTCAGCAACTCTTTCCTCACCAGTTTTCTGGATAACTTACAGTCAGTGAATCCTGACTGTGCAATTTTTACAGTTATAGAAAAGCAAAATGTTGTTTCATGTGATACTGATATTTCAAGTGATGATAACGTCAGGGCAAATGAAGAGGCAGAAACATCAGAATTTGATATTGAGGAATTTGCCAAACGCTTTGAAGTGCAAAAATTTCCTCCTAGAAATGTAGAGTTATTAAGTGATAATCTTAGTTATTCCTCAGATGAATTTCAAGAAAAAAGAAATAATTACTTTGCATCACTGACCATGTCAAAGGTTGAGGCAGAGGTGATTGAAATCAGTACTCGTGGGCAAAGTGACAATCCTAAATGGTTGCAAGCCAGGGAAGGGAGAATAACAGCATCGGTGTTTGGTCGAATCTGTAAGATGAGGCCAACAACAGCTCCAGATAATGTTGTTAGGGATATAATGGGTTACAAACAAGAGTCTCATAGGTATCGGTATCTTCCTTCAAAAGCTGCACCTCTACAATGGGGATCACAGCATGAGTCAGTAGCAAAAGAGAGATATGTTAAATTCATGAAGAAAAATGGGCACAAGAGACTCACTGTCATGGAAAGGGGGCTTGTAATTCAGTCAGATCTCCCCTATCTTGGTGCAAGCCCTGATGGGTTTGTTTACTGCCCTGGCTGCAGAGAATATCAACGGTTACTTGAAATTAAGTGTCCCTATAAATGGCGTTTCCTAACTCCAAGAGCTGCAGCTCATGACAAAAAGTTTTTTTGTTACATCAACTCAAAGGGAAAGGTAAAAACTCAAGAAAACATCAATTTACTACTATCAAATTCAGGGTCTAATGGCTCTTTGCAAACTAAAGGTATGTGACTTTGTGATATGGACACTCAAAGAGTTATTAGTAACAAGAGTCAAGTTTAATCAAACATTCTGGAAGAAGCAAATGCTTCCAAAACTTATGACATTTTTTAAGGAGGCCATTGTATCAGAGGCTCTTACTGAGAGGGTCAAAAGGGGGGTTCCCCTAACCAAGTAATTATCCCTCTTTTATCACAGCCAAATTTTCCATATATTGCTACCTGGGTTGTTGTTATTGTCAGCATTAAACCGTGAAACAAAATTGTTGATCATGTGGATTTATTGTTAACAATTCTTTTCACGAACTTTCAATACTGTGTGTCTTGCTTTTTACTCCTAAATTTAGACTCCTTTAACTAAATTCATTTAATTAAAGGAGGCTCAAGGTTAGTTAAAGCAGTACAGATAAGAACAAGATTATTTGCATTGTTCCATTCTGTAGCAGGGATAGCCCCCTGTAATATCCTGAAGTTCTTAATTTGCT
The DNA here is from genome assembly GCA_016490735.1 of Pachyseris speciosa. Classification (NCBI taxonomy): domain Eukaryota; kingdom Metazoa; phylum Cnidaria; class Anthozoa; order Scleractinia; family Pachyseridae; genus Pachyseris; species Pachyseris speciosa. Next base: position 22,208 of record JAEMWC010001697.1, on the reverse strand, counting down.
CCATTTTCCGTTCCACATGGATGCGAACAGCTGCAATGCGCCTTGTTTGCTCAACCTCTTTCCTTGTCAGCTGACGGTTAGAATCCCTCTTTGGAGGCATATTTAGGGTAACCCCTAATGGTTTAAGTAAATCATCAATGTCAAATCCCTTATCAGCCATGATACTGTCTCCACTCTCCAGCAGATTAAGCAGTCCTGATTCCCTCACAATATGTTTGTCAGAGGCATTACCACCCCACAACTGCGAAAGAAATATTACAGCTCCCGATGGGCTAATACCTACAAGAACCTTAAAGGTATTATGAGATTTGTAGGTGGAATATGTAATAGATTGATTTACTAAAGATGACGGCGTTTCGATGAAAAATTCGGTACAATCTATTATCACTCGAGTGCCAGGGAATTTTTTGAAACTTTGTGGCATTCTCGTTTCAATTACATCCCGGCAAGGCCAAGAAATTAAATGCCTCAGATGATCAGCAAGAACAGCATACCAAGTAATTAGGGTTCGGGACACTGTACTTGTTGAGACACAAAAACGATCTGCTAAATCCCGCTCCAGAAGTCCCATCCTGAGTCTCATCATCACCATTAAGAATTCGTCAATCAGTCTCATTTTTCTCTTAGGTCCTGGTTTTTGTCTCCCTTCATCTGCGAGATACGATTTCTCTTTTAAAGAATCCTTCCCTTGCCAGTAGTTCAATTTACCAGCTACTTTAGCAATGCTATTAAATAACAGTATAAAAGTTCCAAAATTGACTATTCCTGTGTAAAATTTGGTCTTTTCGTCATTGCCTTTAAGATTTTCTGCTGTCAACGAAGGAAGATTTACTTACACCCCGACGTCACATGTTACTACCTTAGTTTGGATATTTTTGTCCTCTGTACTTGAATGGAACTGCGTACCGGTATCAGTTTGATTTTCTTTGACAATGTTTGCAGATATGCTTCCTGGGCAGTAGTTTGACGGTAAATAATCGTGAAAACTGTCCTCAAATTTTGCCGATTTGTAAATGGTAACTCCGCTGCCGTCAAATCGTTTTTCAAGACATAGACGTTTTGTTGCTTTGAGCCCAAATCTCGATGACGAGCCCTTGGATCTATCAGGCAATGATCGTTTCAAGGTGGGAGATTCTGGTGGTAGCTTTGAAGGAAACAATGCTGGGAGTTTGCTCCAATTTTTCGGCCCATCAGCTCCTTTAAAGTGAAAACTGCACACTCTTGTTCCCGTTTTCGGAACAAAGTTCTTGCGAACACTTTATAATCCATTGATGTCTCAGCTTTAAATCAGATGGCAGCCTATGTAACTAAACCGGCTTTCCACTTACAACTTTCCCTTCAAAACTGTGACATAGTGGGACACAACAATACAGAGCACCTCGAGGGACTCGAGCTCTTGACCCTGCAGGCGTGCAACTTGAATTCGGATTCACTCCCGCTCGTTTCGCATTTTCCACCCTGATCACTAGCTCCTTTTTTTTACCGGTTACTTTAAGGCCATGATTTCTGAGCCATTTTTGTAGCTCAGGCTTCTTCCAGCTTTTAAATTCATCGGTTTTAACAACGTTGTTGGTTTCCGCCATATTGTTTTGACCATCGCTGGAAGATCTGTACTTACCACAGCCTCGCTTTCACGATATTTCTGCCCAGTCTCCGTTGTGCGCGAATTATCCTGGGAAAGGACTATTCATTCTTCTCAAATGAATCAAATATTTTATTAGTAAGTTCCAGAATTGCCATAAAAGTAGAGTGTTTCTTTCTAAACCCATACTGATGATTATTGAGTATGCTATGTTTAGTGAGATAGTCCATTAGACGACGATACATGGCACTCTCAAGGATTTTAGAAAAGTAAGGTAAGATTGAGATAGGCATACAGTTAGTGAAGTTAGTGCTATCTTCACTTTTGAATATGGGAAGTACTTTGCTGATTTTAAGCTTATCAGGCACAATGCCAGTGAAAAGGAGATATTGCACATTTTAGAGAGGGGAGATGCCAAGAGATCAATAGATGCTTTAATCACATTAATATTAATACCGTCCACTCCCTCACTGTTACTACTTTTCAGAGAGGACACTATATTGATAATTTCATCAGGGGTAGTAGGTGAAGCAAAGAAACTATCACTAAAAAAACCACTCAAATATGATTTGTGGTCAACAGTGGAGTAGGGAATTTTAGTGGCAAGAGAAGGACCAATATTAGTGAAGAATTCATTAAACTTATTAGCAATTAATTGCTCACGTTCTCGACAAAACCTAAAATTTGGTCATTTCATGTTGTTATTTTTTCAGAGGACGGCAAAGAAATGTGACGTACTCGTTGACGTTCCCGTCGATCCTCGTTTCTTAAACTCCCTTTTGTAACGGCGGCTGGGATGGGGGTGGAGGAGTTGTTGGGGAGGGTGACGAAGTACCGAGGAGAAGTAATTTGTTGTAAGTTTGGACCCCCCTATCAAAAATTCCTGGTTTCTGCAAAAACGTTCCTTTGTCATACTCTCGCACGTTTCCATGATTGATTATTTTTGTCACTCCTCTGGACTGAGGTGTGTAGCATATTGTAACAAATACCAACAGACATATCATATTCAAGGCGAAGCCAACAATGGCTTCCAATGTATTTTGACGATGTGCATTATCTTGGGAGTAATAGAAAGAATGCTGTAAGGTGTATTTTAAGACATGAGTTTTTGCTTGCATTTAATTTGATCTTGCTACTGTCGGCCACACAAATTCATAGACAAAAACGTAGAAAGGAATACTTGGGTCTTAGGAATAACTTTTGCAGGGAATCATGCGAATAAATGTAATTTGCATAATAAGCAAGTATTTCATACAGGAGAGACGAGAATTTGTTAGTACGAAAATTTGGTTTATCAACGGAGTTGATATTGTAAATTGACAACCGTACAGGGATTTGATTAGCTGACGTTTCGAGCGTTAAGGCCCGTTTAAACGGCTTCAACATTTGCTTCAACATGCGTTCAACACATTGTTGAACGAAATGTCTGGTGCGTTTGAACAGGTCATCCAACATTGTTGAAAGCGTAAAAATTGTTGTAAGCTTGTTGAAAGCGTGTTGAATGAAATTTAAATCGGTTTAAACTTTCATTCAACATCCATTCAACTTTTCCTTTGTTCTCGAAAATGTTGAATGGTGATGAAGCCGTTTGAACACTCCTTTCAACAATTGGAGAGCACACGCATGCTCACCTTATGCTCACCAGGCCGCAAAATCTGGACGGGAGAGTCTGATTTCTAGTTCTTAGTTCCTCCCAATCGAATTTCTCAAAGTGTTGCTTACTTTGTTGGCGCAATGTGGAACCGTTTGCACGGCCTCCACACAACTTTTGTTTTTGCTTCCAACATTTTCAAATTTTGTTGAATGAATGTTGGTCAGATGTTGAAACCTTAAACGGGCCTTTAGCCCTTCGTCAGAGCGAATCGAGGAATTGTGGGGGATTAGTTTCTAAAGAAACTGTGGTGCTGCGTCGGTGGGGGAGTGAAACTCGAAAATTTGGTTTATCAACGGAGTTGATAATGTAAATTGACCACTGTACAGGGATTCGATTAGCTGCCGTTTCGAGCGTTAGCCCTTCGTCGGAGCGAATCGAGGAATTGTGGGTTGTGTATGGTTTATATACAGAAAAATGGAGCTACGCTATTGGTGGTAACATGGTAACGTGAAAAACAGGAATAAATTAATTGAATGAAAAGCGCTCGTTGATACCGTGGGCATTAAGAGTGCCGATTTGAAAGATCAGTTTTTGCTCGAGATTTTTACGGCTTTCCGTGGTACCTTGATGTAGGGAAAGGCCGGAGATCGACATGTGTTGTTTGGTATGGCTAGGGAGATTAAAATGCCGACCGACTGGTTTGGATGCATCTTTGTCATCTTTCTTAACATCACGAATATGTTCTCGGAATCGGTCACCTAGTCGTCTTCCTGTTTCGCTGATGTATAACTTTTTGCATAATGTACAGGAATATCAAGAAAGGCCAGCGAAGTTTTCGAAATTTCCCAGGTATATTTTAGAGCCGGCCATCTTTGTCAAGCTGAAAACGCTATCGGTGCACATGCCCACGTTCGTCTTTCAGCCCGGGCAGAAGAAAGATAGCAATTACGCTTGATTCTCAGCCCGTTTGGCTGGGCTGAAAATTCCATTCCGGTTTGAGGGCCTCTTCACATGAGCCCGGTTGGCCGGGCTGGCTCGGTTAGCGGGATGAATTTTATCATCTGTTCACATGGGAAATTACAGCCCGGTTACCGTGATGAAAAGTGGTGACGCGATCATTCACGCATGAAATTTAACGAACACGTCTGGTAAGAATTTTTCGCTTTTATCGGTTTTAGAAACCTCAAAATCCTTTATCTTTACTTTTACTATCAAAAGAAATTATTTCGAACTATAAATAGAACAAAAAAGAAGTCAAAATCAAATACTGTCCGTTCTACTGACGAAAATGCATTGCATCATTTTCATCCCGGTAACCGGGCTGGAGTGTTCATATGGAAAAAATTCCAGCCCGGTTACCGAGATCTCGGTTGGAAAAACCGAGATCTCGGCAACCGGGCCAGCCCGCCCTCTCATATGAACACGTAGAAATTTTTACAAAGCATTGGCCCTTTTTATACTAGAGACGCATTATCCGTCCAGACGAATTATACGTCTGTCATTTTATCCGAGTAGTGTATAGACGGGACGAACTACATGAGACGCATAATACGTCTGGGAGGAACTTGGACAAACATTTGTAGTGCGTCTGTTTAGTTCGACTAGTATAAAGACGGACACAAGACGCATTATGCGTCTAGACGAACTATCCGCTTTAGTTCGTCTTGAAAGACGCACTAAACAAGATAGTTCGTCTAGACGCATAATGCGTCTTGTGCCCGTCTTTACACTAGTCGAACTAAACAGACGCACTACAAATGTTTGCCTAAATTCGTCCCAGACGGATTATGCTTCTCTAGTATAAAAACGGCCATTTAGTGGTAAGGCGAGATCTCGGGAACCGGGCTCATATGAAAAGGCCCTGAGGCAACCGGTCTGGAATTTTCCGTCCGGGCCGAAACTTCGTTCATGCAATCGCAATCTTTTTAAAAGTGACTTGTTTAGTCAGAGAGCCTGGCTGGAGTTTGAGCCCGGGCTAAAATTCGCCGTGTAATCTGCCCCTACCCTGTACTTCCAAAAGCGGAGAACATGAATAGAGTTTGACTCACAAACTGACAACTCACAAACTGTTTTTGACTGTGAGGAAATCTTGCCCACTAATTTCGTGGAATTATTTCTTTGGTGTAATTTTGTTAAATATATATATTAATTGGTAAAAACAATCGCTCTGTACGTGAATTTTACATTTTGGTACATTTCTTTGCCGTCCTTTACAAAACAACAACGTGAGAATTCGACAGCATTTTCTAAAGGAAAAAAAATTGGAATAATCGCGAAAGAATTAAAAAAGCTAGAAGTTAGATTTTGAAATGACGTTTTCGTTGCCGTTCTTATCCTCGTTGCTTAAGCTCCCCAGTCATAATAATAAATGACAAATACGTATTTATATAGCGCTTATTGTAAGGCTAAGCGCTTTACAAATGCCAAAAAGGAACACTATTAATAAAAATATTTTCTAAAAAGAAATGTCTTTAGCCTTGATTTAAAAACTGATATAGTTTCTGAACAGCGAACAAAATGTGGCAGATTGTTCCACAGTAAAGGTGAAGAGACTGAAAAAGATCTAAAGATCTAAGCGAGTAAGGGACAGTTTTAAGTTTCCGGCGGAGCGCAGAGTTCTCACAGGTTTATAGATGTTGACAAGTTTTGAAGGTACGAGGGTGCGGAGTTAACGAGGCATTTAAAAGTTAGGGGATTGATCTTAGATAAAATTTTCTGTTCAACGGGTAACCAGTGAAAATGTTTGAGGATAGGTGTGATGTGATCGTTCTTTCGAGCGCCAACGACAACTCGAGCAGCGGCATTCTGAACATTCTGTAGTTTGGAGATTAAGGTGTTAGGTAATCCAAAAAGCAAAGCATTAAAACTGTCAATTTTTGAGAGTACGAGAGCCGCAACCAGAATTTTCGTAGTTTCTGTTGACAGGCAAGGTCTTATTTTAACTATGCGCCGTAGGTTGTAAAATGCTGCTTTGACGGTGGTGTTGACATGTTTGGTAAGGGTCATTGCACTATCAAAGGTTGCTGTGGAATGTACTACAAACAAAAAACCACTTGACCCAATCGTACAATTTGTACTCAATAATATTATTTGTCTCGTGATATTGAAATTAGAGCCTGATTTAAATGGCGGATTTCAGCCCGGTTAACCGGGCTGAGATCTCAGGTCGGCTTCCAGAACAAATCTTCTTAAAAAGACGTTTGCGATTACATGAAGAGAATTTCAGGCCGGTCTGAATTTCCAGCCTGGTTTGTGAAGTTTCAGCCATGGTTGAAGGGCGGAAGAACCTCATGTAATCGCTTTAAATTTCAGCCCGGGCTGGAAAGTGAGTTTGGGCATGCGCAGTGATAGTGTTTTCAATGCTCTGGGATGTTGCATTGTCACGTTACGGAACAAACCTCGAACGCCCTTGACCAGGGGTGGGGTGGAGTGAAAGGTGGGATGAGTGAGACGACTTAACGCCAGGGATGAAATTTCAACCCGGGCTGAGATTCGAAAAGCAATCGGAACAAAATTTCAGCTCAGGGGAGCAAGGCGAAATGTCAGCCGGGGCTGAAATTCGCCATGTAATCAGGCCCTTAAACTTCTCAAATTACAGGAACCTTTTCGAGAACTTTCAAAACCACTCGTAACTATCTATTAATCACGAATTGTTGACAAGGCTGTGCGATTTCCTGTGCTGATCAAAAGGCGTGACCCCATGTATTTCAGTCATTCATTTAAAGGTACTGATGATTGAAATAAATTCAACAAATGCTATTGTTCTATAATTATTAAACAGTTAGACCCTCAAAAAAAAGAAAAGAAAAAGAAAAACAGAAATAGTTGCTTCAACAAAAGAAAAAATTAAACTTTTAAGGAGATATTAGTACAACGGAAAGTGCTATATGAAATATGGAAAATCCAAATTTACAAAAACATGGTGATTATCAATGCCCCAATGTAATCATTAATCATCAACAGTATCCGACGTTAGCAGAAGGTTGCTTATAATTAACTTATAACTAAATTTACCCAAAAACGACGACCAATCGAACGCAACCTATTCCCCAGCGTGTTCCCTTCCTGTCCCCCTTTCGTCTTGGTAGGATTAGATTGGGCCAAATTTTCAAAATTGGATGTTATGTCCTAAGCCGCCACCTATTTGTACGTTATACCTAGTGTTAAGTTAAAAACAATTTCCTTCTTGATAGCTTGGTGTAGAAATGTGAATTTGCTGTTTTCGATGTTATTGTCATTTTGTCTTGTTGTTCTTCTTAATCCTTTTTTGCGATGTAAACCACAGGTCAAGTAAGCGAGTAGCATTAGATCAAATTGTTGCCGACTATCCTTATGGAAAAGTGATTAAATGTGGTGGTGATGTGAAAAATCATGTTATAAATCTGCGCGGCAGTTGTCACTCACTTACAGGGGAAAATGGTTAAGACCAACGGAAAATAATGTTCGGCCGTTTAGACCAAGCTCGAAAATACCATTGTAGTACTACAACTTAACAACAGCGGTAAAACTTATATGAGTTAAAATGGTTTTTAGCTCATGGATGACGTAGTCATGCCATGAGGTATAGGAGGCACTCGATGTCACTCACTCACTTACTCACTCGATTCTGATTAATTTGTTCATTGAACTTGGATGAAACATTTCTACTGTCCCTCCCCTGGTACGTATTGTATTTGTCCCAGGAGTCCTCTTTGCTCAAGGTTTGCAAGTTTCAGGGGGTAGTAGAAATGCATAGATTCTTGCTCGACTATTTATGTATCACGAAGTGAAATATGAATGGCGTCGATCAGAGGATGTGAAGAGTGAAAAGCGGATGATTTTTCGTCCTATCCTGTTGAATATACTTTTGTGGAGTTGAAAAGTGGAAAGCTAATACGATTAAGTGCACAAGCTGCGAGAACTGAAGATGGAAATCTACGAAATGTGCACGCTGATATCTTAAAAGTGATGATGAAATTGCTGTTCCTATCGACGATTTTTCTTGTCACCCGGAGGAAGAATGCAGCAGGGAGGAATGAATGTCTTAATGATCAAAGCAAGTTATTTTGCTACCACCAGCACTGAAGCGCACGGTTGGAGTTCAAGGCAAGAAAACAGAAAGAAAACAACGCCAAACAGCATGTGTTTAGAAGTTTATAACAAACCTAGGCATGCTATGGCCACCGAAATAAGACATTCCTTATCCCTAGGAGCTTTAGACAAGGACCAAAAGCAACTAATTTGTTTGAGCAAAGGATTGGAACATTCAGCAATGAATTGAATTCCCCATCGCGTGATGAGTACTGCGTGTTGTTGCATATCAGGTTAAAGCTAGCTTAGATCTTAAAAGCGATGATGAAATTGCTGTTCCTATCGACGATTTTTCTTGCCACACGGAGGAAGAATGCATCAGGGAGGAATGAATGTCTTAATGATCAAAGCAAGTTATTTCGCTACCACTAGCACTGAAGGGCACGGTTGGAGTTCAAGACAAGAGAACAGAAAGAAAACAACGCCAAAAGCATATGTTTATAGGGTGTCTAGAAAACGAAGACCGAAGACCGAAGACCCCTAGAAAACGTAGACCCCCTAGAAAACGAAGACCTAGAAAACGAAGACCCCCTAGAAAACGAAGACCCCTAGAAAACGAAGACCCCTAGAAAACGAAGACCCGCTAGAAAACGAAGACCCCCTGGAAGTTCTATCCGTGAGGCGAAAGATCGATGTCACAACATTTTGTTCGGTCATGTAATGTGGAAACAACCTGATAAACGATAAATTTTACGGAAGTCGTGCCAGGCTGTTACAAAAAATAAGACCCTCAAGAAACGAACACCAAAACATTCGGCGAAATTACTTCCAGCGTTGCGCGCCGTGTTGAGCTTTATTCGTCACTGCCTTCGGCTCCTGGTGGGCCGACTTTTCTTTGTTTTGTTTCGCGAAGGTTCCATAGCCCGAATATATTTAATCCCCAACTTTAAATCAAATCAAGCGACCCGAATAAAGATCTTATTTGACCTAATATTGCGTGAAGGAAGTGAACAATGAAAGAACGATTTATTCGAATACATTTTTTATCTTGATTTGAATGTCTCGCATGATGTAAGTGAAAAGATTGAAATTTCTTTAAATTCACCGTACAATTGTAGTACAAATCGATCTGATGTTGTTTGGTCTTGTTTCAGTTAACTGTATGTGTTCGAACTGTATGGGATGGATACATCGTGTTACCTGTCTGTTGAAATCCTATCCTTATCAATGTTTTTTTTTGTGACTGAACAGAATGCTTCTATATATTTTGTGTTCATCTATCTTAGAAAACTAAGACCGAAGACCCCGTCTTAGTTTTCTTACTACAAAAACTAAGACGATCGGCGATCGATGTAAACTGATGTAAACCGTCGAATTACGGGGTTACGTGGCAATTTTGGCTGTGTTAAGGCCAACATTGGTTGCAAATTGCACCGCGGGAGTTGGAAACATGAACTTCCGTAAAGTCGACATGATTTGAGATCGTACCCGCTCTTGCAAACAAGAGGTCTTCTGTTATTTTTTCCGCCGAAACACCCCTATCAGCCTGTTGACCTTAAGCTTTCGAGCCATCACGCCGTGACGCGCAATCACGCGACTTGAACTTTAAATGTTGGCGTGACCTCCTGTCAAATAAAGGCACCCAATCATTGGGGAAGTAAACGAAATAATCCAGGAGTATTATATGATTCCATTAAATGTCGTATTCAGTGCTAATTTCGCCGACGGTTTTGATCGGGGTCTTAGGATTCATGTCTTCGTTTTCTAGAGGTCTTCGTTTTCTAGGGGGTCTTCGTTTTCTAGGTCTTCGTTTCCTAGGGGTCTTCTTTTTCTAGGTCTTCGTTTTCTAGGCCTTCGTTTTCTAGGGGGTCTTCGTTTTCTAGGGGTCTTCGTTTTCTAGGCCTTCGTTTTCTAGGGGTCTTCGGTCTTCGGTCTTCGGTCTTCGTTTGCTATGGCCACCGAGTGTTTGAAAATAAATTTCCTGGGACCGTAAGCAAGGAAATAAGACATTCCCTATCCTCAGGAGCTTTAGACAAGGACTAAAAGCAACTAATTCGTTTGAGCAAAGGATTGGAACATTCAGCAACGGATTGAATCCCCCATCGCGTGATGAGTACTGCGTGTTGTTGCATATACAGTGGAACCTCGATTTAACGAACTTCTATATAACGAAGAGGACTACTCTGGGACCTTAAGTCGCCGTAACTTAAGGCGACATAGTGCGACTTAAGGCGACTTAAGGCGACTTAAGGCGACTTTGGGCGACTTAAGGCGACTTAAGGTCCCAGAGTAGGCCTACGAAGTCCTCGATATTACGAACGAAATTCTTCAGCCCGACCTTTTAAAATGTATGGAAAACGACCTCGATACATGTATAACGAACCCTCGATATAACGAACCAATTTCCTCGGTCCCTTGGCACTTCGTTAAATCGAGGTTCAACTGTAGATCTTATTTTTGACGCAACATACACTCACGTCGCAATCGCTACAGTGAATCAAACATGAACACAGTAACCAGTAGAGCTTTTCAACCAAAAAAACCCGTATTAAGACATGCAACAGATTTGTTTTGGGAGAAAAATATGATGATTTTTTTGTTTGAACTGAGGCTGGCATGTATTGGATTCTTATCGAAGACGAGAAATGTCTGAAATGTCTGAAATGTCTGAAATAGCTTCAATGGTATGAAAATGAAATGGTCGTGGTACAGTGAAACCACGATTTAACGAACCTCTATATAACGAAGTCCTCGATATTGCGAACGATATTCTTCAGCCCGCCCTTTTAAAATGTATGGACCTTATACATGTATAACGAACCCTCGATATAACGAACCTATTTCCCCGGTCCCTTGGCACTTTGTTAAATCGAGGTTCCACTGTATTCTGAAATCTAGCCGCCAAAACACCGATCTTGTTCAGAAAGTCTATATCCTTTGGCTTAAATAAACGAACAGCAATAAAAATTATTTTTGAAAGTAGTTCCATATTGTGGTAAAAAACAGTTGGAATGCTGTAACATAGCTGCAGATTTCTTGAGGTCATACGTTTTTCGGGGTGTCACACAACGCTCTCTTTGATGGGAGGTTGCGTCAAGGGCGAGAATACTTCCGTCACAATAATAAGTTTGATAGACTCTGGGTAAGAGGTTGCATTACTTGTCAATGCAGGTCGCAATTAGTGTAGCAAGATGCATCCATGAGCTGGCTCACAGGAGCCTTTGATTCTAACTAAAACATAAGTTGGGAAAAAAACTCACCTCGGATAAGACATTGCAGGGAGACTGCCAAAAGTATAATCGTCACTGAGCCCTTCATCCTTGATCAATAATATTTCATAGGGCGGCTAACTAGAAAACAAAGGGCAAGTATGTCATGTCTGCATGCCACTTAGAGAAAATTCAATTAGGAGTGGCTTTTCATACTGGAAGTCATCATAACTACATGCCTTTGCCACCAAAAGAGGTTATCACGCTTCAGTTTCTTGAACTGAAAACCTTACTGGGCATAAGCATGCGAACATTGTTATAAGCCATCCTAGAATTTGACAATCTCATCATAAGATTATCCTGTCTGTCACAAGAAATAATGGTAAAATTAAAAGTGTAATTTCTCCTAGTTTATTGACTGTCAATGTAAAAGCCTAAAATCACTGGTGTCAATGGTGACCTTAGTATAATGATCGATTGATCCAATACTACAAAACTTTCTATACATGAGCCACTTAAAAACTCGGCTCGCTTGAAATGTTTTGTTTTGATCATGGCTTAACATAGTCCAGAGGGGTCTCTGAGTAAAAGGTTAGTGATTTCCTCAGACGAAATATTTTAATTTGTAGCGTCCCGCGCATTTAAGTTGCGCCGTGTTTTTCGCTAGTAGGTGTCTTCGTGCATAAGTTATTCGTTTGCATGTGATTTCCTGTTTTGATCTTCCTAATTTCTTACCTGGTCTAACATTTGTTTCAGTAATGTCTGAAAGATAATGTCACCTCAACTGGTTGGATACAATCAGAAATGAGTGAAATCGTTTGCAATATATTACATTCTTGCCGTCTTGACAATCACGTACGTATGATTGATTGTTTCCCTCCCAAATATAAGACTCTGAGCCAAATGGTGTGTTTCTCATGCTATCAGAAAAATATCAGCCAGAGACAACAAATATCAATTTTAAAGTTGCTGTTAAAACCTTCATACAACTTTACACGAATTCCTGTCCAGCTTTTTAAAGATCATTTCGATATGATACGTCACTCTACCTGTGTCGTACGGGAGAAACTCAAAGATTCTTTCCACAACGTTGGTTTTTCCAGTCGGGGTTTTGACAATACAACAGTGTCACGTTATGTGTACGTATTGCTGTCTCAGAGAGAAATTCTAATTGGTGAACGTCTTGTTGCTATACCAACGTTTGAAACCGAAAAACAAACATTGACATATCAGACCAGGAGGGGTCGAGCGTAAAATAAAAGACCTCTGGGCCCAGTGGTAGGCGATAACACGTACAGAATGGCATTTTTAATTCCTGGTTGTTTACCTCTTTTTTGCTGGGATGTTTCTTGTAAGGTTAATGTGACGTTTTTAAGGGCTGTTGGTACGAACCAGGAAGCGTTACGGTGAAGTGTAAGCAGGGAGGGAGTATATACATTTAAGGAACGAAGTCTTTCTTGTCCATCCTTTCTCAAAAGGAGATAAGGACAGTACGAAAAAAAGCACAAACCAGCCACCAGGAAAAAAAATTACTCGCCGGTTCCAGGCCAAGCTCAGCTCCGAAGATTACTCTTCATGGCCTGTTTCGCCCCAGGTATGCACTTGGGTACCGGAAACAAATTGCTTTGGCAACTTTGCGATGGACCAGCCTCCCATGCCGGTGGAGCATCAGGGCTTCCAGTTGATTCCTGGGAAGCATGGCAAGAAATCACGGACTCGCCCATCAGTGGGAGGTACTAAGAATGGAATGTAAATTGACCTGCTGTTCAGTCCTGATCCTTTGTTTTGATTTTCGCGCTGCAGTTTCGCGCCATCAAGATCTGGGGTAAGGAGCCGGTAAGCGGGATTTTAAATCTGTTTTGTCAGTTAAGTCTCTAAGTCATGGAGCGTTATGTGATTCGCTTTTGCCTAATCTGGCTGCGTCAACTGCGCGTGCGTGTCCGAGATTTCTAGCCATGACTGGTCGGGTTAGACATGCCCTGACATGAAGGCCACGTTGGGGCTTGATTGAATCTTTGCTTTACCCGGTTCATATATTCCAGGGGCGTAACCAGAATTTTTCCACAGGTACGCACAATTTTCCAAATCTTCCTCTCCCTCTCCCTCCCCCTCCAAAGTCTCCAATCTTTTCCACGTGCCTTCATTAAATTTTCTTTTACCATCAGCATGCCAAGGTCATTCGTAAATCTAGTTTCTACCTGTCGACAAAATCTTTACGAACATTATATTTTCATTAGTCTATCCATACTTTTTTTACTGCAACTTAGTTTGGGCCTCTACTTACAGAACTAACCTTTTTTGTCTTGTAATTCTACAGAAACGAGTGGTGAGAACTATAGCTAAAATCCATTTCTATGCACATACTTATCCAATCTTTAAAAATCTTGGTATTTTAAAATTTAACCTATTACAACTAGGTTTATTCATATACTCCTATCAAAACCGTACTCTTCCCTTAATATTTGATTGTAAATTTACTTTACAGAGACAAATCCATTCGTGTCATACAAGAAACTCTCACGTTTATATCGTTTGCCTTTCTGTCGGGCTAACATCAAACAATTTTAAGGCCCTCAATTTTATAACTCGTCAACTCGTATAAATGTATAAAGGGGTCTCGAATATACGACGCTGAAGAAAAAAATTTGTATTTACAAATTTATGTTGAATTCAGTTGATTTGACATAAGCAATTGAGTACAGCTGATCAGGATTGCTATGCAACTGTGTACGTCATAAAGAACTTGAGAAACAAGAAGCTAACCCTAGAAAGAAGCACACCAAAGCTTATCTTAGCGCTGATGCATCAGACGCGGATCCCCAAAATGCGCAATTTGCTGCTGTGAGCGACATGCTCTATTACTTTTATTGTTTTCACTTATTTTTAATTTTTTCACCAAAGTTTTGTGGTAACTGCAAGTTTCTAGACGTTAACGCCTTAACTTAAGGGATTCGACCGAACGCCTCGAACCATCCCTAGATCCACCCCAGGCTTTTCTTGAAAATCTACAAAATTGGCCGTTTTATAGTAGAGACGCATAATCCGTTTTTTTAGTTCGACTGATGACGGATTTTGCGTCTAGACGAATTTTCTCATTTAGTGCGTCTCTCAAGACGCACTAAAGCGGATATTTCGTCTAGACGCATAATGCGTCTAGGCTAGAGGAACTAAGCAGACGCAGAACAGACGTTTGCCTAATTTCGTCTCAGACGGATTATAGTTCGTCCTGTCTTGACACTTGTCGGATAAAATGACAGACGCATTATTCGTCTGGATGGAAAATGCGTCTCTAGTATAAAAAGGGCCAATGTGAACATGCCTCCACCATCTCCAAGAACACTAAACCAAAGTCCTGAGGCTATGTAAAATATAACTGCCCATAGCTTTCATAGAAGCTGTAACTAGTTTTCCGTTACAGGCACAATGCTAATCTTCTGTCTTTCTTTCCAATAAACTCAGAAATGACGCCATTAAAGTCGATTTCCTTATGCTTATGCAAAATCATGTAACAAGAATAGCGAGGACAGCCTCGCATCTGACATAACGCTCCGAAGTGGCCTCTTGAAGCTCTTCATGCTACTAAAGCTTTCCTTCAGTTTCTTCTTCCTGCTTTGTCATTGTCAGTGCCGATAGCAAAGTAATAATATGTAATTGATTTTTTGGCCATGGAGAGCCTAGCAGAGTGAAGACAGGCCGACCCAAGGCTATAAGAATAACCACAACGCGTCCACTCTTTACTATCCAGCTTGCTTTTTGATCACGTTTTTACCGTCTTCATCATTCGGTCCACCAATGAGTCACGTCGCTTATCTCTGGAAACCGAAATTTGGTGAGAAAAAACGCCGTCTGTTCTCTTATCAAAAGCGTTTCAAAGAAACAACCAGAGTTAAATGAATAGAACTGAGCAAATTCTGTTTTTTTACTGAAAAATTATATTTTATTTGTTTGCTTTTTTATTCATTTTTTTTTTTATTTTCTTTTATTTCGTTTCTTGTTCTCGACGTTTTCAGGTACGCACGTGTGTACGTGCGTACGGACAACTACGCTCCTGTATTCTCTGGTTATGTCAGATTCTCGCGAGAAGGAAGATTGGTGCACGAAACTCGATTGGAATTGTTAACAACTTTATTGTCAAGAAGAACCTGATTGTGGTGGTTAAACCTGATTGAAAATTGTTTACAACACTTATGAGGAGAAGAGGGATCACTTCTTCCTTCCTTTTGTTAGCCTCTCATGCATCCGTAAGGACAAGATCTGGACTCTACTTCCCCTTCTTGGTATGGGTAGTCCCTGTGCTTCCTGTTGAAAAAAAAAATAAAGAAAATGTTAAGAAAAGTTATTGTCTAAAGTTAAGAGAGTTCATAAAACTTTGTGCCATTTACCGATGAATGTGAACAGTGTCCCCAATTACAGCACTTCGGAAAATTGTTCTCAGTTCCTAAGCGCAAAAATTAGTACTTAGCTCTGTTTATATGGAGAGAAGTTGTCCCGGGTAGAAGGGTCACTCGCCTTGACTCGGGCAAGAGGGTTAATTTTTTTCTCATATAAACGCTCGCTAAAGTTGACTCGGCTGGAGGGTGACCCTCTACCCGGGACAGGTTTTTTTCCATATAAACGGGACCTTAGTGTGTGACAAGCCCTAACGACTACAAATTTGAAATGTACATAATCTGAAAACAAACAAAACAAACAAAAAGAAGAAGGAATGAAAGATTGAAAACAGGTCATTTACAGATTTCATGTAAAAAGCGTGCTTGCGGAAATTACAGATATTACGGCATTTATGATTATCGATCTGAAAATAAATACCTAAAAATGCGCTTAAACTGTGGGACAGAAACGTTGGCAGGCTTCCACACACTCGTTAACGTCATCTGTCATACATCCTGAGAAACAGCTATCTTCACAGCTCCTTCCATTATAATTTTCTCCTTGTATTTGTTGTTTGGGTTCTGAGTTGAAATAAATAATTCAAACAGGTTAAATTAACGAATTAACCCATTTTGACTGTTATTACGATGGTCTACCTTTAGTGAAGTCAAGAAATGACGCCATTATAAAATATATGTAATTTTATTGTAAACGCAACCCTTGGATATCGTCGAACCGTTATGTTTTAACGATTAAAACTCTAGTTGTCACCAAAAACTATAATTTTATTTTTTCTTTGACACTGAATATGAATTGTTACTACTCCTTGTAAAAACGTTCAAATCAATTTGCACCATTTTGCCGTCGTTTCTTGGTTAAAAACTATCGAATAAAAAAACCTAGCTAAAGCGTGGAAGAAACAAAAATAAATACAGTTGAAAACGACTGAATAAAGCAACGTCGGTGTGTTTCATCGTCCTTTACGGTAAAGGACGATGAAACACACCGACGTTGCTTTATTCAGTCGTTTTCAACTGCTATTTATTTTTGTTTCTTCCACAGAAAAGACCATGCTGATTTTCCTCACTCTTCCCTGATATTTGATCTCTGACTGATATTTTTCAATGACTAGAGAGAAATCAACTAGATATTTCCTTCATGACCTTGATTTTACTCTTATGGCCTGTATGGTTTTTTTTGGCAGTAATAACACATGGTGTATAGAAGCCGGTTCAGGGACCAATCATCGCCTCTCTAATATTAGCTCCCATTAACCCCTAAATGTTACCTTTCGGTAATTGAACCAGTTGCAAAGCATACAACAAGCAACAATAAAGCCATTTATTATATCTCTCACTTAGTACGCGCGCTGTGATTGGTCAATTTTGCGGGCCGCAGTCTACAGTACGGCCCGCTTGACTTCAACAAGGTTTCTTTCCCGCGCGCCGGATTAACCTCAGAGATATAATAAATATCTTACTAGCCTCGTTTTCTCGGTCCGTACTGTAAGTTACGGATCCTCGTTTTTTCTCATTAATTCATAGCCCGCGCGCTTCGCGCTTGGGCCATAAATCAAAAGGAAAAAACTCGGTCCGTAACTTACAGTACGGACCTCGAACTCGGTTAGTAAGAGGTATACAATAGAGATTTCAAAAATGTCTTGGATTTAAACCAGCAAAAGGAGACAAAATAGTACACTGAACTGATGAATCGTTAGCGGTTTTAGGCACAGCCCTCGATTTTCTCAGTTTTTCTTAATGTAACTTTGCCGAAGTAAGAGCAAACGAGGAAGAGCGAAACAACTCCAAAGAGAAAAGATAACCTTAAAAGTTGCTTGCACCTCACCGCTTTACAAAGTTCCCCTTGAATAGGCTTATGTAAGGGCAGTGTTATATACAAACGCTCAGAAAGTGGACGATCTCTCTTTTTGTTCACTTAATTCAAAGGTTGGAGTATTCAAAAAGTTCATGTGAGAACCATTTTATTCATATTTAGAATGCACCAACAGCCATGATCATGGAAGGCCTTAAGCGATGGCTTTACACAAAACCATGTTTTGAAACAAAATTGCCGATATTTTTGTTTTGTTCTGCTAGCCGGCTAATATGAGAAATAACAGAGTAATTTCTGTTAAAGAACTGCAATTATACGAGGAGAAAACTGTAACTGGGTGCAAGATGTGAACTTTGGTCTTACCTCTCCGGTCACTAGTTTCATACATTCAACTGTAGCGACCAAGCGCCGCCACAGTTTTGGTGCCTTTCTGATTTCAGGTTGCTGTAAAATTAATTAATTTTATCACTATACCTTGTTGGGTTGTAAGTTCATAAAAGAATGCTCACTAGAGACATACCCTAAAATTCCACAATTTGGATGCAATTTTCAGCGGGTGGAAAAAAATTATTTCTCCTCGCTCGATCTTGAGCGGCTAATTAACTCCACTCGCTTATGGCGTAATTTTCTTTTACAATAGCAGGATTATTTTAACACAAGGGTACAAGCCACGCGCTCAAAATGATTTAGCGTCTCTTTCCTTGATTACGACTCCTGTAATTTGCGAGGATGAGCCTATTTAGTCGAGGGGAATTTATACAAGTATAAGAAATTGTCCTTTTCTAATTCTGGTGTCGTTTAAACAAGGCAATTAAATTTTCGCATTTCCTCTTAACTTGCAAATTAAAGTGTTTATAAGCACTGATGTTCCCGCTAGCCTATGGAAAATATCAGCATATGTACACGGTGCGTCAACATTGATTGACTTTTGCCCTCTACAAACGTACCTTGAATCGGGTTCTGCCATGTTCCCCGAATACATAAACACACTACTATAGACAGGATTAACACAGTGACCGTGTGACTGGCCTTCATTGCGTGTATGAGCTGCTCGTTCCTGACAGGTAGTCTTACTTGTTTCTACAGCTGTATTTGCATTTCTGTTACGTCGAATGAATACATGTGGTATGGGCGGGGGATTCCAGGGAGAGAGATTCGCGTTGCCTAGGTTACCATGGATGGTTTTTTTTAAAAAGTGGCTTTGGCAATTGAACGAAACTCCAAGGTAAATCACATTTTAAAATTTGATTGAGAAACATTCAAATAACCCTGAACTGAGCATGAGACGATTGTGATATGAAAATTTTAACAAACGAATTTTTTAAAAAATTAAATCAATAAATAAAAGCCTTTATTCGGTTAATTTTTGACGTTCTGCCCGCGCGAATTTCACTAAACTTGCTAAATTCATAATTATGCATGGAGCAATTTTCAATCGAGTTAGAGGTTTTGAATTAAAATTTTTAGACGATTTTATCTATACGAATGTGTGATTGGCCAAATAGGTTATATTCCAAAGGATCCCTGTACATTTTGTGATGTTGAACCAGAAACGATGCGTCACTTATGAATGTTTATTCGCAGTTTTTTTTAAACCTTGGGAATTCTGGTTCACTCTTTTAGGCCAGCGCGAAGTGCTTGTACTACAAGACATATTTATTGGAAAGCTGAGGAAAGTGATCTATGAAATTATTTCATAATTTTTGCAAAACTGCATTTCTGGTTAAATCGGAATTATTCCAAAAAGCCCGGTATTGACGTTTTCAAAGAGATGATTGACTAGACATTTCGAACAGAGAACCACATAGCTCTTAAAAATAATAAGGAGAGAAAATTAAATTTCAAGCTAAGTGAATAGTATATATTAATAACAGATCGCAAGTGTGTCTGTAGACAACCAAAAATCTCGTTGAGAACGTGACTATCATGTTCAGATGTTAGTGATACTAATAAATATCATTGTAATCTTCAATTCTGTAACATTCAATTTCTGTTAACATGTGGGGTAATAATAAAAAAAATTTCAATTGAGTGACATTACACTTAAACCAAAGCTATTACTCAGGGCAATTTTAACATACGCAAACAGCCCAACGAGCCAGTCAGAATGCGAAGCAACTACATGTAGCCGGCACCGAGCGCGGGAAAATCCGTGTGACCAAGTCACGATTTGTTCGGGTTTTGCCGCTCATCAGTTCCACAACAGTGGCGTTCGCAAAAAGAAACTTCAGTTTGAAGAAATAAACCCAAACAATGACAAACACGTCAACCACTAGAAATTAGTTTTATGCTAATTGATATACATATAGTCTCATATCGAAAGCGGAGAAGTGTGGGAGTTATGAACTAGCTATAGTGGGTTAACAAACTGCGTGGAATTCAATCGATCTAGTTAATTAAGCCGGGAAGTAGCTCAATACAAATACTGCTTTACGAATGAAAAACCAGTGTACATGTGGCTCTTATTTCTCCTTTCAATTGAAATATATAGCTGAAAAAAGTGGCGTTGGTTGTTATGAAGCGGGGAATATAACCCGACAACAGGGAGTACAATCTGTATATTGGGGCAGGTTGATTTTGAACGTCCTTTATCATTCAGTTTGAATAATAATTACATTTTTAGTCAGAGTATTTGTCTCCTCTTCTCGGCTCGAGATTCTTGTCCTCTTATCCTTAATGCTTTTTTTTTCAGTTCTTCGGTTTCGATCTCTTAGTGTCTGCTTCTTTTGCGATTCTTGGACTTTAACCATTTTGCGTCTCAATCAAGTATAGCGCGTGTGCCAACTGGCCGTCTTGACTAAAGTTTTCGGAGCCTGAACAGAATTAAAAACGTGAAGTAGAGATGACGGAAGTGTTGCCTCTTTCGTTATTTAAATTATTCCCCTCGTTATTTCTCTCGTTATCTCATTATATTTTCTCATTGTATTTCTGCTTACTAAATACTCAATGCACTGTAGTAACTTAACAGACTATTCCGAATTCACAATATTATTCAAAGAGGAAGGCTTAGCACCACTCTTCAACAGTTATGTTAATTAGTTTTCAAAGTTTCAATTAGGGAAGGCCCTTGTGATTGCTTTTGATATTCGATTTATTATAACACATCAAAGCCAACGCCGTTAACAGGGCGTTTGACGTCTTAACAAGAGACAATTCGACCGGGAGTGTACATTGCAAAATAGATCCGGTCAATAGCATGGTCTAGTATAATTATGACAACTTAGTGACTGCGCTGCCGGACCAGGCTTATTAGGCTCCAAATTGCAAGTCGTTTCTTTCGGACGGGGCTTTTATTAAACGTTCATCGCCAGCTGATAGCTTTCATTTGGGTGGTAGACAGCGACAAAAACAACAGACGAATCATAATCAAACAGAAATTGAATGCTAATGCATTCGAAGACTGAGTCTTGAAACTTGCTGCCAAATTAAAACAGTAATAAACTTGCCGCCAAATTAAAATAGTTTAGGGCATCAAAGAATATATTTTTGTTTATCAAAAAAGTATTTTCAGGTATAAATTTCAACAGAATATAAATTATTGTTTTTTACGCAACTCTGTTTCATATACTTGAGAAAAATCTCTTTTAGGCTATATTTAACAAAGTTACACGGCTGAATTCACCCTTAATGTACCCGCGCACGTTTTGTTGTTTGTTTACAAGTTTGCATCATTGTTTGCTTTGACGTTCGCTCAAGTGTGAGACAGTTTTGTACGGGTCCGCAAATGATCCCGGACCGCAAATGATCCCGGACCGCAAATGATCCCCAAAATGGACCGCAAATGATCCCGGACCGCAAATGATCCCGAGCAAAAAATAAGGAATGGCATGGATTGATATAAAAATGACACACAAAAGACACGTTTTTCATTTTATGATAATTATTCTATAGTTTTTTTTCGTTTTTTAGTGGAAAATTTGTGATCTTCCGTGACATTCTGTCTGTTTGTTGATTTCAGGACGCCAGCTGCATAGTACAGTAATTGATTTTGTAAATGACACTTGTTGCGATCGTGGACTGCGAGTTTCGCTTCATGCTTCTGTTTATTGTGTTGTACATCCCAGGACATTCAAGAACATGCTTAATCAGATTTAATTTCTGTCAGGTATATGATCAACGCTTCGGTGCACGTGCCCGATTTCAGTGAAAATCCAGCATGTATAAATTAGCCTGGAAACAGGCTCCGTAGTGGGATTTTAAAGGAGCGAAAAGAAGGATCGTGGCGAAAGAAATCGGCGAGCGAAGCGAGCCACCAGTCCCCGCTCGGCTCGCTTCGCTCGCCGTGTTTTTTGGGCCACGTTCCTTCTTTTCGCTCCTTAACTCCACTGCCGAGCCTGGTCCCAGGCTAGTATAATTCAATTGTATAATCACAAATACAACGGAGAAATTAAAATACACACATACCCGTAAAGAAATAACTGAAAAATTCCGCAATTGATTTCGTTATCTTTTGAAATAAAAGTCTTTTCGTTCACTGAGCACTCTCATTTAAAATTGTACCCAGAATACTAAAAGTGTTTCTTTCTCACATTCATGGATCAGCCGACTGGCCTGTGGCGGGCGAGAAACGCGGTGATGTGGTTGAAATCGGAGCAAGGGTCAAAGATCA
>JAEMWC010001696.1:0-107434 GCA_016490735.1 Pachyseris speciosa | reverse complement strand
AGGAGGGAAAACAATAGATTCTGGTGGCTGAAACCTATATATTGTTGAAACATTACACACTTTGTCAGTTGAAGTTAAGCTTCGATTCAGTTGACATGAGTTGGTCCTGTACTGTTTGTCAAAAGGATTTTTCCAGGAAAGATTGCAAAGACACATGAACAGTAAACACAGTTATTCCGGTTGCGCTCCATTTATACCGATGTCTCAAGAAAAGTGTCAGCGGTTTCAAATGCTTCACCCATTTACCTGCATGGTTGCAGGGATGACTGGCTCGGGAAAAACGTTCGGGTGCAATCACTCTTGCAACAAGCTCAAACCGTGATCGATCAGCCACCGGAGAGAATAATCTGGTGTTATTCACAGTGGCAACCCGCTTACACCCAGTTATTGATGGTGATACCGACAATCGAATTTGTCAAGGGGGTTCCGCCTTCTCTAGACAATGATTCCTATTTGGATGTCAACATACGCAACTTGATTGTCATCGACGACCAAATGATTGAAGCAGGAAGTGATAATCGGATCGTGAACCTGTTTACAAAAGGATCCCATCATCGAAACCTGAGCGTTATTTACATTGCACAAAATCTGTTTCATCTAGGCAAGGCAACCGAAGCATCAGCTTAAACAGTCATTACTTGGTCCTTTAGAATCCTCGAACCTCGGATAAACTGCAGATTTTGACTTTAGCCAAACAAATGTACCCAAGACAAACTGTTTTGTTTTTAAAAGAGTACGAAGAAGCGGTGAGAAGACCATTTGGGTATCTTTTTGTTGATCTCAAGCCAACGACTCCAGATAGTTGCAGATTGCGAACAAATGTATTACCTGGCGAAGAAAGATTCGACAAAGAGTTCGAAGAGAGTAACATTTCCCAGGAACTGCTCCAGTATCTCAAGCAGCAAACCCAGAAGGTTCCCCCGGTAATCCCGGAGATGCAGCGCATTCAGAATAATATGGATAACCTTCCGTATCGTACAAACCTTGGAGACGACGAAAGAGCGAGGCAGTACATGCAGTTGCAAAACAAGTTTTTAACATCTAAACACCAGTTCAATTCCTTAACACCTGAAGCAAAAATTCTGCCTCAACCTCAAGGGCGGGAACACATTTCTAACGAGGCTATGGTAAACAATTTGCCAACAGTGCCACCAACTCCAGGTCAAGCGCCAGCACTTGAACCAACGGTAAAGGAACCAGCCCCACATCCCTTATCTACCATAGCAACCTCCACGCCCGCACCTCCCTCCCTCCCTGCGTCGATCTTGACAACCCCTCCCACAGTCGAAGCGCTGTCGCCAGCAAGAAAGCGTAAACGCCACAATTACATGGACGATGAACCGAAGAAGCTTTCAAGACGATCTCGACGTTTACACAGGAAGTCACCTTACAAGTATTCCAAATATCAAGAAGAGGATTGATTTTTCCTCCACACGAAGTTCAAGAGGATGACTGACGTTTATTCATTTCAAATCACTTTCTGCATTGTTTTTGCATTCGCTGAGAAAAGGCAATAAAGTTTATGTTTGTCTCTCAAGAAACGTGTAATTCATATTAGTCGCGTGTTTATATTGATCGCTCCAAACAACTTAAGCCGTCTATTGTCGTTGTTGAATGGCAGTGGTTTCAAGGATGTCCCATGGGCTTTTTTACTTCAGAGTTTGTATGCAAATATAGGGTAGTTTGGATCACTAGTTTTGAATAATTAGTGACTAACGGAGCGGAAAGCAAGGTTGACGCTACCAACGAAAAGCGCGTTTTTATTTTGAACACATAATAGATTCTACATGAGCCAATCATGGTTAAAAGAGACCGTGCACGCCTAGGCGAGCCCATTGTTTTTATTGTAGAAGTGCGTCGCTGATTAGTAAACCTCGACACTTATTAGTATGGAAAAAGACACTTATTAGTATGCAGGAAGGCAGGGGAAGGCAGGGGAAGGCAAAGGAAGGCACAAACGAGGAGTAAAACAACATAGTATACTACTCACTTGCCCACTATTGCTTATGAATTGTCCCAGGCAAGGTTCATAAAAGAAAGTAAGTCACTTACGTTTATACCATAGTAAAATTATGGGAGCAAAAAGGAGTAAAAGCGTGGGACGGTAAAGATAGAATCCTGAGCATCCAACGGGAGTACCGTCGGGCTCCTCAGGTATTTTTTTTTTTCA
This sequence comes from Pachyseris speciosa, assembly GCA_016490735.1. NCBI lineage: Eukaryota > Metazoa > Cnidaria > Anthozoa > Scleractinia > Pachyseridae > Pachyseris > Pachyseris speciosa. The sequence continues at coordinate 105,264 of JAEMWC010001696.1, read as the reverse complement.
GTGGAAAGAGTCCAGCAGACCGACCTACACTTGCACGGGACAGCTCTTAAAGTTGTTGGAAGTTATGATTACCTCAAGTTTGTTGAAGAGAAATAGTTAGAACAATTTTCAGTTGAAAGTAATTATGTGAATGATCAGGCATTGCAGTTATGAACACTACCTAATCAGTAGTGAAAATAAAGCGTGAAAAAAATTCAGGCTTGTACAGGATTCGAACCGGGAACAGGGATGTGATTTTCATATACTTCATTCTCATATGAAAGTAATTTGTTAAGCAAAGAAAAAAAGTAACATACCTACTCTTTCGTCTTGCTGAACATACAAGGCAGTAATACAAGGCAGTAATTTCTGGACGTCCCTTTTTGTTTTTGTGCGGTGGCCTTGGAAAAATAAAACGTTAAATAGTTTATGCTGTACCGAGCCGGTAAAGAAACAGCCGCAGAACGCAGAATGTTTGTTTTTTGCCTCAAAACGCTGAATATGGGGATTACAGCATAAAACAAATATGATAAGGAATCTGCTTCGATCCCATTATCCCATGTTATCTTATCGATAAATAGATACAACATAAAATTGTTTCAGTTATGAGTATTAATAATGTATTGTAGATTTGACCTAGAGCCGACTAACTCGTTAGACTCCAGGGCCGGGTTGTTCGAAAGCCGATTAACCCTAATCCAAGATTAAAAATTAACCAAGGAGTTTATTTCTCTATCCACAAACATTGTTAAACGCTGATATCCTACACAATTTTAGATTATAGGACGTCAATCCTGAAAAGCAAAAATCAGCAAAAGAAACTTTTATCCAAAAGACAAAAACTGCAACCAAAGTTTACGCTAATCCTGGATTAAGTTAATCAGCTTTCGAACAACCGGGCCCAGAGCCCAATTGCTCTAAGCATGGTTAGCGCTAACCCGGGTTAAATACCATGACAACCTATAGGTTTTAATACATCTTAACCAATAGTCCCTTATCACGCAACGCCATCTTGGATTGTGTGGTGCACCAATGCGAGGCTGGACGGGCACAAAGTTCTTAGGGAAGGGTTGCGTTACAATGTTTTGACTGGAGATAGATGCAATCATGACCCACGATCATTGCTGTAGTATGCTGTAATAACGACAAGCGAAACTAAAGTGGCGAGAATTTGTCGTTTTTCAGCTTCCCTCAAATCCTCACAGAATCGCAGTGGTTGCCGCGATAAAGCGAGATGAAGGGCCGCTTTATGGGGTGAGTGTGTCGAGTCGTGTTGTCAAACGCATGTGTTTATACTAGTGGTCGACTTTTTCCTTCGATTTAAGACTCAGCTACCACGTTTTTATTCATGAAATATTTACTCAATACCCATCCAATTATTCGAATCAACCAGTGTTCTTTAAGCTTACTTCAGATTTTTTGCTGCTTTTGGTCCTAGCTGTCAACATTCATGGCACTGATTTGTTTGTTTTCATTGACTCGGATTTTGCTATCTGTATTCAATGAGATTCTCCCTTGTTGTCAGCGTTTTAATTTGTTGTTTCAAACTCGTTTCCTAGATCAAGTTTATCTTGTGGGTGGTTTTTTACTGTCCTTGGTCTATGCTAACTGCGATGGCACAACTCCTGGTTTTAGACTTGGAAGCCGGTTATAATTTTATTATCGCTTGGCTTGAAGTGAGCAGAACGCAGAAGAGTAAAGCCTTTGTTGATCTAGGATGTAAGGAGACTGGTAGAATCGACAGCGGTTGCTCTGGATATGTATTGAGTAAATACTTCATGTGCTAGCTGAGTCTTAAATGGAAAGAAAGAGTTGAACACATGCGTTTGACAAGTTTACTCGCTGATCACAACTCGACTAACTCACTCCAAAAAGCGGCCTAACGTCTCGCTTTATCACGGCAATCCACTGCGATCTCTGTGAGAGTTTTGAAGGAAAGTTGAAAAACGACAAACTATCACCACTGTCGTTTCGCTTGTCGTTATTACAGCATACTACAGCAATGATCGTGGGTCATGATATCGTGTATCTCCACTCAAAACATTGTAACGCAACCTCCCCCAAGAACTTTATGCCCGTCCAACCTCGCTTTGGTGCACTATACAATCCAAGATGGCGGTGCGTGATAAGGGAGTATGGTTAGCGCTAACCATGCTTCGAGCAACTCAGCCCAGTTCTTTGTCCTGGAGAAATGCATTATCTGAACATTTCACAACAAGGAGAAACTGAATATAATCTATAGACTGAACTGAAGAACACAACAGCTAAAAACTAATGTGGAAGGATAAGATTTCATTCGGCGGAATTCGAAGTGACGGAATCTTGGATGATTTATGCGAATGACATCGCAACGGTATTCGTTTGGGGCTCTGAGAAAAGATCTAAAGACGTCTAGTTATATTAGTGTAGCTGCTTTTCAACTGCGTTAAAACAATAATTACCTCCGGCTTTTGTTCGTCCTTTGTAGAAATACCTAAATCGGTAAGGCAGGAAGATTACGTCGTTAATCATACAGATAGGTCTTCATTTCATTGAAGTATCTACAAAAATGCGCCTTCCTTAGGCGGACCAACCTTTACTCTCCTCAGGTGAGGTTAGGTCCACATCGTTCGTCTTTTGATCAGGCTCCCCAGGAGTTTGATCAAAAGAAGAAAGTGATAAACTGGTGCTGGCAGTGAAACGAAATGGAAACGCATATTCGTTACGTAATGTAGAAATTGCTCAAATAACTGGCTGCAGCAGTTTACAATGCAACATAGTCATGGTTACTAGCGATTTACTGAGAACGCAGGAAGATTACGTCGTTAATCATACAGAGATGTCAGAGATGTCAATCATACAGAGAACGGAAGTGGCGGTTCAGTTCAGCAGACGTTCGTGGGCAAGGAACGCGTGACGAGCCCAAAGACGTCTGCGAAGGAGGCTAGCTACAATTGGGCCTGATACAAAGTCTCACGGGAGTCTGTGGCTTCGTCCAGAATTTGGACGAAATCTGATTGGCTGATTCAATAACCGGAAGTCACTAAGATGCGTGTTCGCGAGGCTCTCGCGAAATCTTCCCGCGACTGAGCCGCCATTACGGACGATGAGAAATCTCAAGTTGTTTTTAGTTTTATAACACAAAACAACAGATTCTTTCTATTTTCATCTAAATTAGCGGAGAGTGAAAATTTTATTAGTTTTTTTAATGTACATACTGGATTCACTTGAAAGATTCGCGGAATGATCTTCATAAAGAATGATAAAGACGAACCGTTCTGACGAGTTGCGAAAGCTGGACAACAGTATAAAGACTTGGAAGCTGGCAGGTTTGTATTCAAGAACAATTCAACGAGAAGCAAGACATATCGAAGCTCAGTTGATAAGTACAAGATCATAGACTCATTGGTTTCGATGTTAGGATGCGAGAGAAGACACTCATTCAATGGACAAACATTTTGAAAGCATAATGCAGTTCTTTTAAATTTGTTTTGTACCATTCATTTACGTAAGGCCGTAAAGTTATCTATTATCGTTTGCATGTATGTTCTCCTCTGGAACAACAACATAAATAAAACACAGATGGCTAATTCACACCACCAAAAATAAAGTTTTTCTTTTTAGGGAGTAATAAAATACATGTGTCTTGATGTTGATATAAAAAAATCACATAAATAGCAGAATGACCGGCCATAGAAGAAGTACGATGGAAGGGCTTTCAGTAACTTCACAGTGGACGTCAGTCAAGTTGACTTAGTTTATAAATTTAAACAGGCTTTTTAATCTCCAAATTAAATTTAAGCTTAAATTGAATTGTCACTTCACAAAATTTCGTGAGGACAGCATAAAAGTGCCAATTATCTTGTTGATAGTAATACAGTCAACTTAGAAAAACCAGTGACTTATTTGAAACCCCAACGTTAATTGTAGCAAGAGAAATCTACACGAGAATAGAGGAAATAAATTGAATAGAGCTTAAAGGAGTAAATTGTTGTTTACATCCTCCACAAAAATGTAAAACATGACAACTCCCATTGCAAAAATTACCAGTGCAAGGTGCAGTAGTTTGAAATGCACCACAAAGACTGTTGTACTGCATAAGCATTACAGGCCTTTGTTGAATTAATGAAAGATTAACCTGATGAAAGCTAGATGTCCTAACTTACCTCTCCTTCCAAGTCGTTTCTCCATGCAGTTAATGAATTACAGAATAACAGCATACTTCTTAGCACTGGACTGCTGAGGAACAGGTTGCCGGTTTGAATCCCAGACCAGACAGCAAACCATGGTGTTAATTAAAATAATTGTTTGGATCAAGCTGGCTGGGTTCTCAATATCTGTCTCAGGTCAGATGATCAGGTCATTGGTCAGTGAGATTATAGTCTATTGGCCTCTTCACCCTTATACATAATTTAAACATGAAGGGTACATAAAAGAACCTACACACTTGATGAAAAGAGTAAGCGGTATAGTTCCCATATTCTGTGCTCTGTCTTAACATACAACTCAGGGTCAAGATTGGGGGGGTAGACCAACCGCCTGTTTCCCAGAGGCCTTATGACTGACTGATAACATAGCAAATATCTCCAAGGGAATGTGTAACCCTCTGTGCTGATCTTTATGTGATGTTTCCCAATAGTGATTTCAGAACCATTTTCAGTGAAAAATTTAGGTGTTGCATTTGGAAATCCAATGGCTTGTTTCCCTTTTTTCGCTCACTATTAAAAGACTTGTTGGCAAGAAGATGCTTGGCCTCCCCCTTAGAGAGGAGTAAATAGGTGTATTTAGAGAGACTGGGTAATCCATCAGCCACCCATATATTTACTACTACTGTTTCTGCTCAGTCATGGTCAGCATGCAAAGACAACAATGGGTTGGATTTATCCAATTGCCCTTCAGGCTAGTTGATTCTACCTTTCATTGAATCAAGGATCACAGGTTCATGCTACACTTAAAAATTTCAGATATTTTTCCAGTGGATAATTAGCCATCCAGTGTATAAATACCTCTCATCCACTGAATAAAGTTATCTATCAATATAACTATCACACATGGAGCCTCTGATAAACAGCTATGAAAGTGGTTAATAAAAATGGCTCCTTAGAAGCCAAGCACTTGAGAAAAAATCATTTTGTTATCCCACTGAATGAGTTCAACAACAGAGTACCACCAGCGTTTTAGTAATACTACAAAATTTGTTTTATAAATTAAATTACATTAAAAGAACACATCAAGCCCGACCTACATTTATTCATTTGTTCAAATTAAAGGTAAGCGAGCTTCAAAAGCTAAAACTTAATAAACGAGTGAACGGCAAAATCCTGTTTCTCCACAACTAAAATAAAACAACACTCTCGGCTCTTTACTAAAAAGTCTTTACTATTGTATTTCGAAGGGAAGACATAAAATACATCGACAATATTAATCAGGGGCACCCAACAAGCCAAATCAACCAAAAGCTGAAGAAAGGCATTTTTAAGTACGTTATGGTGTTTGATGTCTGTTTAAAGTGATGTTTTCATTAGCTAGAAGAATTTCATCTGTTCGGATTCCCTAGCTGAAGTTTTACTTGCCCGAAAATGTTAGGGAACAAAATCTTCCTTTGAGAAAATACAAGCTGAAGTGAACTTTCCACGAACTTTCTAGGGAACAATTTTCTTTCCGAAAGTGCTAGCTGACGTTTTTGATTGCCAAAAACAGCAATTACGACCTTTCCGAAAACTTCAGGGGCTATGATTTCCCCATTCCGAATTTTTTAGGCCACGTTTTAGTTACGAAAATCCGAGTGCACTCGTTAATCGACCCCGAAAGCCCAAGGCCAATTACCCTCCACCGAACAGTTATCTACCGAAACTTGTCGTTCGGTGCCCCTGATTAATCACCTCAGCTTCCTTCAACCGACATCATCACATAGGCTTTTGAGATACATATCGCCTTTCCCGGCGTTCATAAAATTCGTACGTTATAAACGCTTACTTTGGGCCCAAAACCGCAAATATTCCCAACAACAATGAACCATGTGGAACAAGGCATTCGCAAAACAAAAATGGCGTCGTCTTCATTCCACATCACTTCACGCGCGAGAGCTCGCGTAGTAACTGTGATTGGCTGATTTTGAAAAATGTCAATCAATCAAAAAAGTGGGCGGTAGACGTTCCGTGGAAGACTTGTATCAGGCTCTATTTTTCGTTTCGCCTTTCCCGCGGGAAAGGTTTACCATCGAAACGAAAATTGAGCCTGATCGCAGGTTACCATTTGTGTGTTTATTTTTCTCAATTATCAATGCATGTGAAGGTGTATTAGTTTCAATAGACAAAGGTTTGTCATAATCTTTTTTTGTAAAGGCTTTTTTCAAAATTTCCACAAATTTTTCAAAATTGTAGAATCCAGGGGAAATTTATGTGCATGGGGCCCCCTTTTGGCAAAATACCCACATGCCGACAAGAGCAAATTTGTAGCCAGCGTTAATTTCACAGAGGATCTCAAAGCAACAGCTGAAATTATGTACAAAGCAAGGCCCGACTATCTGAAAAGCGTTTTCGGTTCAGACAAAAAATATTGGGCCGAGGCGATGAAACACTTAACAGGCTCTGGGATTAAATGCTGCCCCCGGGACTCATTACAAAGGGGGGTTTCCACACCAGAACATGATAAGAGAAGATTTTAAAAACTTAAAACTTCCAACCCCCGGAGTAGCCTTTTCCGAAGCACCAAATAGCAGTTTGCAAAACCTGTTCAGCGCCCCAATAGAAATATTTGTAACGCCAACAGATATTTTTAAAACAAAACTAAGGAACATATTTCAAAGCCTCGATCTGACGCATCATTCAGGAAAAGAGGCAAATAAATGGCTAGCCGGCCCAAATATGTCGTATTGGCACCAACAGTTGAACTTTGCAGTGTGGTGCGCCACAACCGGCAGCGGAATTGGTCGTGAGATTTTTGATAAAGATACCAAAACCTTTAGTTTACCGCCCCAGATAAGATCTTTTTATCAATTCCACGTTTATTTTACTATCAGGCGGATCCTGTTTCAAATGGGGGGGATTCAAACCATGAGCGCTTTGCCCGATGACCCAACTTTTAACCTGATAAACAACAAGTATGATGTGGCTTCGTACAAAAGAATTTGTAACGAGTTTGGTATTGAACCCTCAACCGATTTCCGTTTCAACAAAGGCACCAATCAGGGGCTGGGCAGCGTCTATATTTGGGTTCGAGGCCCATACAAAACTGGAGCAGCATACCCCGGTTACGACAAATTCAGCGACGAAGGCGGTTCCGCAAGCAAAGGGAACGCGATTCTGTACATAAAACCAGACAGCGTCGCCGAAAGACAATTTGATTGGTTTTGCCCCAACGAATCCAGCGGTCTTACACCAGCAGGTTTGTCAAGAATAAATCAGTCAATAGAGGCATTCGTTTACTGCATTTTGGGCGCTCAGGTAAACGTTCGAAGTAGCATTCTGGGAGATGGGGGGCGCGCGGTGGAGGTGCGTAACGAGTTTCTTGTTTTAATGGAAGATGCGATAAGGCAACCAGACCTGGCCAAGAGCGTGCAACGTTATCAGTTGTCAGTGGATGAGGCAAAGGAAAGGCTGAATTTGGCCGTTTGTCCGGGCACCTGGCTAATGCCGAGCAACATGATAATAAACTCAGGAAGCGTGGTTGGTTACAACAACCAACTAAAACAGGCAACAAACGAAATGAGTCTGGGGATAAACAATGACGTAAACCAAGGCACAAAAAAAGCGGCCCTTCACTTGATGGCAGGAGGACCTTCAAAGATAAAGGTAGCCAACAGCCACCCCTCCAATCCAAACTACAAAGCTGCAATGAAAGCCCAGAACACCCCATCGGAACACACGGTAAATACAAAACCTACGCCGAATCTGGAAACTGAACCAACCCCGCCGGCAGGATCAGGAAACGACGCCCACAACGTGAACAAAATAGTTGTTGTGATAGGTGCCCTTGTCCTTGCCGGGGTGGTGTTCTTTTCAATGGGGCGGCGCAAAGCTGAAACTAGCGATTCTTCCTAACATACCTCTCCACCAGAAAAGCAACCACAGCCAAAATAATCAGCCAGGTGTGCTCGGCCAGAAAACCTATGGCCTGGCCAGCAGTTTTGAAAAGGAAAGAAACTATCGAGGCCGATCAGGCCGGGCAGAAGAGAAGCCGTTTTTTGCCCGATTTCTTTCAGCCCGTTTCCAAGCCCTTTCCTCACATCCTCGGAGACCCAGGGGCAGATAGTCAGGACGGGACAAAGATTCGGAACAAGCGAAAGTTTACAAGACAGTCGGGAGAGCCCCTGGGAACATTTCTTTATCGGACATTGAAATCCAGCTTTGTGATTGGGCGGAAATTTTCTGGCAAGGAATTTTTTTCTTCACAATCGGCGATCAGCTTATATATCGCACTCCTTTCGTGACTCCTTACACCAACAAGTAAGCGGTCAATCTGCTGTCGGCTGTCGACCATATTTTTAGTGGTTCCAGTTGTTTCGTTCGTTCGACAGATTTATCCTACGAGGAAAATTTTGGTGGCAAGGGACCCACAAAACCCAGAAATCCACAAATTAAAATTGAACTCAAGCAACAATCACTTGTAAGGAACTAGAAAAATCAAGATGAAGACCGACCGCAGGCATCGTTAACTTCACGCGAAGAACAGCACGTAACTCGGTCTCTTTCTCTGATTAGGATCATTGTTGTTTGGTTTGGGCTTTTTTTCTCTGGTTTACTTACGGGCAGTGGGCCGCTCCTGAAACTCTTCGGGGCGATGAAATTTTTGTTCCACGGCCAGACAACTTTGCCGATCGGGCGAGAAGCACGCAGCTCGGCGGTTTAATTTTTTGCTCACGAAATCGAACCTTGGAAACGACCGTCTCAGCTCAATTTTGAGAGACCACGAAAAGGCCTTAGAGAAAGTGTACAGTTCTACTGTGATCTATTGCGATGTTTTGGTTTTCATATTTTTTTGACTGGTATCTGTTGGCCAATATGCTTTTCTTCCCAAGGTGTGCATAAAAAATTGCCTTACAGTTGTGATAATTGCTAATTGTGTTGTACTGTACGTGCAAGATGCATGGTAAGTTGCACAAGCTTTCCATGAACTCTTTTACTACAGTGGTGCTGAGCTCAGTTAAAAAGTTAATTTAAGTTTTAAAAACATGTTTTAGAGTGGGCTTTTGCAAAACCTTACTGGAAACATTTACATTATGTTGACTGTGCTGCAACTTTTAGGTTGCAAAGTTTCAGATAAAGTTGTTTACAAATTGATGCAGGATGTTTAGTGTCTTGTATGCACTCTTGTCTTTATAAACGCTCAAGTGTATCCATAATATAACAATTATTAAATTCAATTTTTGCATGATACAGTTGTAGTTGCTGTGATTGCTAAGCCAGTGGTAAACCAGGAAAGGACTTGATTTCTCCCGTGAGACCACACCAATTTTGGAATGGGTTCTTCCTGTCACTGCCCTTTTCCTTGACAATTTTTAAAACATGAGAGAATGCTTCCAGTTAATTAAGGAACCATGTATGTTTTCAGTTCCTCACATAGTGTAAATGCATTTTGTGCTGAAAGACCCTCGATAACCACCTATTGACAAATCATTCTCAACTATACAGTTCACTGAGTCAAACAGGCTGATACAATGGTATGGCTAAGTATAGTTAAATTATTTTAAGGTAGGTTTCAAATTAAAGAACACTACACACACACCACACCCATAACCTGAATACAATTACAAAATATGTTAACATGGTCACTCAAACGAGAAAATTTAGTACCTTCTCAGTAAGATATCCCCTTTTAGATAAAGTGGAAACAAACAAAAAAACAATAAAATAAAACTAGAAGGGATTGTAATTTCATTTATTTTTTTGTTTGTTCAGAAGTTTTCTTGATAGAAGAAGTTTTCTTGATAACTTTAAATTCAAGTTTCCAATGTAATCTGTTTGGATATTGTAGTGATTATTTGTCACAAGCCTTATGGTCTCAGAGTTGTTATTAGGTTTTAGAGTAGCTTACTGGAATCTAACAGAAGGTGGCTTTTTTATGAGAATTTAAGCAGCCTTCAAAAAACGTTGGAAACTTTTCATTGAAAAGCAGGTGGCTCAAAATTTAAAGAAGCCACTTTTTAGCCAGCTGCCAGCACTTCAGGAGAATCCTGCCTTGTACTAAATGAAATTTCCAATGAGTATACCCAAGATGAAATTACACCCTCAGTTTCAGAGGGGGGTACAAAAAAATTTAAAATTATTTTTAATATTTAATTGTCCATCTGTTATCTGTTGGTCTTTCACTTTGCTTTTCTACAGTGTCCCAAAAAGGTCAATCACAAATCAATTTACCAAAACAAAAATCAGTTTCCCATAACACGAAACAGTTTCTCAAAACACAATTTCCCGAAACACAAGTAAGTTTACAATCATCGTTCACTGAAACACCTGTAATAGGCTAATCATAGTACGTGCACTGCACAAGATGTTCAGCAATACCATATCACACTGCCTAATTCTTAGGAGCTATGAAAGCCCTGTAATGCCACAAAAGGTATCAGGTCAATACAGTACCCCAATTACCATGCAAAACATCTGCCACAAATCTGCTAAGGTGTCAAATAGTAAGGAAGCCAATAGTAAGGAAACATTAAGTGTCTATATGCTCATAAGAGTGATGATTTTGCCATTTTCCATTCCTTTCCCCCAAAACACTGGAGTACTTTCTATTCGAGTCTTACTCTATAACCAAGGTAATCACCCATTTCAAAAGCACAATCTGAACTCACATGAACGTCAAAATGGCATCTGTATGCAAGACAATGTCAGAGTATTGGGAAACTGATTTTGATTTGACAAATTGGTTTGTGATTTCGGCCTCCATACTTTTCCACACAAAAGCAGCCTTCAAGTCCAATGACCTTAACCTGGTCTTTCATGATTGTCATAATATAAGAGACAACCACGACTACAGGTAAATTATTTTAAACTGGATTTTCTCAGGCCATTTCAAGGTCTTTCTCGAAATCATGAGCTGAGACGCGACTTCGAGTCGATTGTAGGCAGTGGACGGTTCGATTTCAGAAGCAAAACAAAATTCAAAGCTGCGTTTCACTCGCCCGATCGGTAAACTTGCCTGGCCTGTGCAACAGAAATTCCATCGGACCGAAAAGTTTCAGGAGCGGCCCACTGCCTGTGAGTACACCAGAGAAAAACAAAAGCTCATACCAAACAACAACAATTATGGCTGAGTTGTCAACAATTCTTCGCGTGAAGTTTACGATACCTGCGATCGGTCTTCATCTTGATTTTTCTAGTTCCTTACAAGTGATTTTTGCTTGTGTAGAAATTGAATTTGTCGAAAACTGGGTTTTGTGGGCCCCTTTCCACAATAACTTTCCTCGAAGATCGAAAATATTGCTGACAGCAGATTGGACGTTTGACCCTCAGTATAAGAAGTCACGAAAGGAGTGCGATATATAAGCTGATCGCCAATTGGGCAGAAAAAAATTCCTTGCCAGAAAATTTCCGCCCAATCAGGAAACTGTATTTCAATGGCTTCTTCCCAGGGACTCTCCTGTCCGTCTTGTAAACTTTCGCTCTTTCCTGTGTCGTCTTCCCAACCCGACTATCTGTCCCTGGGTCTCCGAGGATGTTTCCCCAAGGCTTTCAAAGAGTTGGTGATGGCGCCAATCACAGCGCCGATCGTTACACCGGCCGCGAGAACAATTGCTGTAATGGTAACGCCGTATTTTTTGAAAATCGCTTTGACCCTCTCACGGAGCGGAAGCGCCCCTTCTCTTTCTGCAATCTGTGTTTGCAAATGCGCAAGCTCTTCTTCATTTTCCGCCACTCTTTCGTGTGCGGCCTCTTTTTCAGAAGGCGAGGCATCGGGGTCATCGATTATTGCTTTATCTTCGACAATCATCTTCTGAATCTCAGCTTCTTGTTCCCGGAGGTCATCGAGTGGTTTTGTGTTGTTAAGACCATTTTCCATTTCAGCAGTTTTTTCCCTCATTTTGGCGAGATTTGCACTTTTTTCTTGAATACTTTTTTCCAATCTTTCATTGGTTTTGGTTTGTTTTCGAATTTCCGCAATTCTTTTCTTCTCATAGGCAATTTCCTTTTTTTGATTATTTTCCAATATTTTTTGCCTTTCGATCTTAGGTCGGTTTTCCATCTCAGAACCATGCTCATCTTCCAACGGTTCACGTTGAGCCTTTGTTTTTCCAAGATCGTTTTCAAGTTTTTGCAGTTTTTTGTTTCGTCTATCAATTTCTGCTTGTGCTTTTTGGGCCTCTCTTAACTGCCGCCTTTCTTCATTTAAATCCTGCTCCAGTTTTCGGGTTTTTTGTTTGTTTTCCTCTATTAAAGCTTCAGCTTCTGGCCCAAGGCTTTTTTTGAACTTGTCTGTAAATTTTTTGAGAAGGTCGCTGCCATCTCTTTTGAAAATTTCGGTTTCACCGCCTTTGGAACCGAATGATACAATTGTTGTCTCATTTCCGGGTTTTTTACTGAAACCAATGAGGCCCAATTTTGCAAAATCCACTCGGGGAAACCTTTTTTCTGATGAAAATGTATGCTTTTTCAAGCATAGCCGGTTTGTCATCTCGATGAGTAAAACCTTCCAGCAAAGGAATGCCGTCGCCGCCAAAAGAGGTCTCATCATAAGATGTGTCTGGCAGCCCACTCGTTTCTTGCAAATGAGTCCGCATCGGAATTTCTTCCCCACCATGATATGGTGCAGATGCGAATCCTGGTTGGAAGGGCCGTGTTCTGTCAACTTCTTCGTCATCGTCATCGTCATAGTTTTTTTGAAAGTAATAAGCAAAGGACCGCCAACGATAATGCTGTACAAGAGATCTAATCAGCCAAAAAATAAATCGAATATACATGTAACGAGCAAGGCTGATACTACGTGAAAAAAGTTGACTTTGCGAGACACCAGCATGACCGAGACTCGATAAAGTAGGGCTGCAACCATGGACAGCTGTTTCGTCCTTATTGGGACTCATCGGCATGGTGTAGCAGATTATGTTAAGATTGGTATTGGCCAATCTACATTTTTCTTTGTGAGACATTTTACATTTTTCTTTGAGATTATGTTAAGATTGGTATTGGCCAATCTACATTTTTCTTTGCGAGACGCCATCGTGACACTTGCATTCCTTGCTATCCGGGCTACGTGGTGTGGCAACTCGTGGATCGGATGGCAAGAGAGTCCAAGGTACGGAACGTGATATCGTGAACGGGTTCATTGTGCAATTTATTGGCGCTCGCATTGAGCTGGCGTCTTTTAAATCTGCTACACCATGCCGATGAGTCCCAATAAGGACGAAACAGCTGTCCATGGTTGCAGCCATACTTTATCGAGTCTCGGTCATGTTGGTGCCTCGCAAAGTCAACTTTTTTCACGTAGTATCAGCCTTGCTCGTTACATGTATAGTTTTTTTCCCGCCCAAAGGGGGCTTCCATTTCCGCATCATAGCCACCCTCTGCCATTGTGTATTAATACTCAGTGAAATTAATTTCCAATTAAACTTTCAACCCAAGATTATATCATGGCCACGGTGGGCGAAAACCTTCTTCCGACTCACAAAGAAAAAACGTAAGGCGCGATGAAAGCCGAGCGCAAGATTAATCGAATAACATTTGACAAGAGCGAAGCCAGCCCCGGTGAAACTCTTTATGTTTCAGTTCCCAAACTTAATGAAAACGAGGTCCTCGTCCCCGGCTCCCTTTCCCTGCTGTTCGACATTGATTTAACCGGCGGCCACGCCAGCAACCATCTCGTACAAAACGTCTCGCGGGCGCTGGTTAACAAGCTGGTCGTGAAGTATGAGGGCCACATTCTGCAGGGTACGGTCGGCTACGACACACATGTAAAATGAGGGTTCTGGGACAGCTCTCCCCATTAACAGCATAAATAACCAAAATAAAGCTTATTCGTAATACTTCGTTATCATATATGGTTGCATATCGTTGTTCGGGAAACACCCTCACAACGATATGCAACCATATATGATAACGAAGTATTACGAATAAGCTTTATTTTGGTTATTTATGCTGTTAATGGGGGTCGCAGTCGCCAGAACCCTCATTTTACATGTGTGTGTGTATTATCCAAGTAAATCAGCCAAAACAATGCAATTTGTCCCACCCCATTTGAAGAAACGTGCACACACGTATATACCAAGGATGGCAGCAGCACGCGTGGGGGAAGAGGTGCTTGCCGAGTTCTACGGAGAAGCCGAGCCAGCGGGGGGAAACGCCAGCCCGCCCGCCCAAGCCGACATTTTGAACTTAGTGGCTCATTTGCCACCTGAAATCAAAAATAAAATTTTGAAAGACTTTATTTCATTTAAAATTAAGGACAGGTACCAAATGGGGTGGAACGAAAACCTTTTAGCAGAAACAATGATAAAAATTAGAAATCGAAATAGGTGGCGTAAGATTAACATTGATTTTATGATTTGGAATATGCACCCATACGCTCGAACAGCTGAAGACGCCTCTGATTTGTATCTGGAGGATATTTTTCAAGCAGAAATGGAGCGACAAATGGATGAAGAAGAAGAATTAAAACTAGTTGATTGGCAATTTTCACATAAAGCTGGTTTTTGTAAGACAAACAGATCTCTCCTTAGATTGTTGGGGAGATAAAGTTTTTTTAATGCACGCTTTAACTCGTTGAGGACTGCTTCCTCGACTGGAATGCGTGGCACCATCAACCAATAAATTGCTAGCAGTGTGACAATCATGGTATATTTTTCCTGCCATTTTTCAATTTGTTATGCGGTGCTTTAAAGACCTACAGGCTCTAAAGACCCTCAAAATCCTTTAATTTTTCGTTAAATTAACATAAAATCTTACTTTTTTACCCTCAAATTTTAGTTCAAAGCTACGCTCGCTGCGAGTTTTTTTCTGAATTCCTCGCGAACCTCTTCTCTTATTTTGTTAAGGTCTGGCGGCGCCGGTGCTGGCTGTTTTTTTGCTAATTTTACACGCAAAACCTCTTTCATTTGGTTATAGCTTTTAATTTCACCCATTGCATGTTTGAACTCAATATCCGTTACCCGATTATCATCGAGTGCTTTAGAAACAAAAGCATTTATTGTGTCATGCTTTGCAACGGCCAAAGCACTCAGTCTGTTGTGTTTGTTAACTTTCCTTTCAAGCTGTTTGTTGACACTAGTCAAAACGGTGGAAACCGCACTGCAAACATCCCCCACAACACCGAGAGGAACACTGACCACAATTCCAACGCCAGTCAGTGCAGAGGCGACAGCCCCAGAAGACATAGCCGTTGTTGCAACGCCAAGACCGGCAACAGCGTAGCTGCAGGCCTTTTGAGCCTTTTTGTATTTTTTTAGCACAACTCTGTAGTGCTCCGCCTCATCAGAAATCTGTTTTTCAATTTCGCTGAGCTCAGTCAGCCGAAAAGTTTCAGCGTTGGGAAGAATTGGATATATCGGTGTATACTGCTGTTCTGCCACACTTTCGGGCGGAGCAGATGCCTCAGGAGTAAACGGCATCACATCCTCATTCGGCATGATATAATTAACCAAATTTTTTTCTTTAAATTAACATCAACTCAAAGTAAAGCGTTTGTCCATCGAAATCAAACAGTTTTCCATTTTCATCTTTGACTGAAAGCGTCACACTATTTACATGCTCACTCGTTGAAGCTGCGCGAAAGACTTGCTGTTCGGGCGTACGATATTTTATTGTTTCGAAAGCCTCCCCCACAATGTCAAACTTGGCAAGCAGGGTTGTTTTTGCCCCATTCAACAAATTTTGGTCTTTGTCAACCAAGTCGCAGTACACAAAGAATACACTGGGGACGTTGAGCTTTGAAATAAATGCATCCGTCTCAAGCCGCCAGGAGACGCCAAGAAAATCCATTAAATTTTGGGAAAACTGAAGTTTTTCGCTTTCAGGGTTGTTAATCACCACAGCGCCGGTGGGGCTATTCGCCTCGGCGGTTACATCGGCGTTGAGTTGTTTAAAAATAGATTTAAGAGTTTTTGCCAGACCTTTGGGTTTGCAATGCCCAGGGGGAAACCCCTTTGCAGACCGCACTTGATTATGGGCATTTAAAACCCAAACTGTCCCAGATTTTTCCAAATCAAGCCAAGAATTGCAAAGCGAGCAGGAAATAAGCTGAACATAATCAGCTTTCGGAACCCGCTCGTCGAAATAGACGGTGCAGGGGCTGTCAGATGTGGAAATTGAGATCACAACCATTGTATTTCAAGGAAAGATAAACATGCAATTGAAAATATCACCCATTCATAAGATGGCAAATTTTTTTCAGTCGGTGCAAACGCCAGAGGCCCGCCAAATTTCAAAACATGCAAAAGACAAGGCTTGGGCCGAGTTTTTGTCGAAATTCCCCAATGCTGACAAGAGTAAATTTACCGCGGAAGCCAACTTTACCGAAGACCACAAGGCAACGGCGGAAATTATGTACAAAGCAGGTCCTAACTATCTGAAAAGCGTTTTTGGTTCAGACAAAAAATATTGGCCACAAGCAATGAAACAGGCATTGGGAATGCAACCAAGCGGCGGTTTTCCATCACAGCTTTCTGCCGTTTCGGGGCGCCCGCCGCAGACAATCCCAGCCGTCGATTTCACAGAAAAAATTCAATCGCACGTTGGCGAAAAGCTGAACGGTACGCAAAAAATTTATGTCACACCCACAGACTTTTTCACAACACAGTACACGAATATTTTTAAAGACACAAAGATAACATTCAAAACATCAAAAGTTGCCAGAAAATGGCTCGGCGGCCCACACATGGGGTTTTGGCCTCAACAGCTGAACTTTGCGTTTTGGTGTGCAACAACAGGTTGCGGCGTTTCAAGAGAGATTTTGACTGGGGATGTTTTGGGGAATGCCACAGGAGCTGAGCAGCTCCGCTCCTTTTATCTCTTTCATGTTTATTTCACAACAAGGCGAATTCTTTTCGAGATGGGCGGTATTTTTCAAAGCATAAGCTCTCTTCCGGACGGCCCCAATTTCAACCAAAAGGATAACAAATACGACAAGGCTTCTTTCAGAAGGATTTGCGCAGAATTCGGTGTTGATCCAAGATCAGACTTTCGTTTCACACACGGTCAAAACCACGGCCTCGGATAGGTATTCATTCAGTACGACAACGGTGACTTTGCGCAAAAGCTCTGGCAGTACCCGACTCCGTTGTGGAACTCATCGAATCAAAGGTTTTCAGACGAAAGTGGTGCCAACACGGGTGAAGACGGTGGCAACGTTCTTCATTTCATCAGAAACGACCAGGGCGCAGACAACAGGGGCACCCAACGAGGTTTTTTTTGCAAATGCTCTAAAAAGCCATTTAAAGTTGTTTGGAGTGCTTTTAAAGCTAAGTAGATGAATATTGAGCAGCGCTATGAACATTTGATCTGTTCGGTCGTTCTAGGGGACATCTAGTCCTCTCGAATTTTTTAGGGCTTGTTTCTGCGTATTCCGAAAATACCAGCTTTGCATAGAAGCTTCACGAAAACGTAAGGTTACCTGGTGACTCCATGGGACAGACGAAAATTTTAGGGCTCGTTTTGATATTTACCCGAAAACCCTACGGTTGTGGTTGTGTTGTCGAAATTCTTAGGGCAACAGAACATTTCTCGAAAATTCTAGCTCAACTAAAAAAACAGAATGTAATGGTTTCAACGCAGCTGAGCTGTTTGCTATTTGAACGCAAACATCAACTCAGAAGACACTGGATGACTAACAGACGAAGGCAAATTGGAAAAAGTGAAAGAAGCTGGAAAAGTGAATTTCCTCAAGAATTAAGTATGCTGAGAAATGCACAGGAATTACATCCGAAACTTTACTAATCTGACTAATGAATAAACCTGCTTTTATTTCTTTGGCGTTTTCTGGTAATTACGTCTTAGCCTTTATCCTCCTTTACTCAGTTTATTATTATTTTATTTATTTATAAAAAGAAACAACATTTTTTTTTAATACTGGAAAACATTTTTCGGTAGTTCCTTTTGCTCTCGTTACTTATATACCTTGAGTAAAATGATGTAACCAGATGTAACGACCATCAGTATCTTTGCACCTTTTACGACTCGTTACTTCCGAGTTGCAAAAGTCGTTTCTCAGAACGAAATTGACAAGAAATGATTCTAATTTCTCCTCTTTGACAAGAAGACTAAATTCGTCAACACGGTTCAGCGTGACGGTACTAATTCACCTGAAGACATCACTTGTACATTTAACTTGACTGGAAATCTAAAACTGTGTTCCAGAAAAGTTTTTTCATGGGACTGGATTCCTTGTGTCCCTTAAGGTCCCTTAAGTTGAAAAAACATGATGCCCATGCCATGCCACTATCGTGGAGTCATCTACTTACGAGAGCAGAGGGAAGCTTGTTACTTTCTGAACTTTCCGATAGTATGATTTCGTATTATTTTTAGAGGTCATATTTTTTTTTACTTCAAAAAAATCGTTAATAAACCCGTGTTTAACGAGACTAAAATTGTGAATTATAAATATACTTTGAATGATATAACGATATTGTATATTTGATATAATTTTACTGTTACCAACCTGGTGTTTCCTGGTTATTCAGGTTATTTGCTTCTACGGGTAGAGTATTGAATTTGGTGGAGACTTACTTGGGCTAGGGATCAAAGGGGATGGAAAATTTTTTAGGCTTTAATCCGACTCCCTTCCCCCTCCACCGCGAAACATACACACACACACCCCTAAGAAAGTTAAAAAAAAAAAAAAAAAAAACAGCTGAGCATAGACCATACGTCAGATACTTATAACCCTGAGCACCAGATGGGGTCCACGACGGCTGAGAACCTCACAGACCTCACTTCCATGAATTGCGTAAAATGGGGGTGGAAGGCCTACACGTCTCCTACTCACATGTTTGTCGCTTCTATTTCGGTCTTTTGACCCATTAAGCTTCTTGTATGTTTTCAGCGGGTTAACATGATGATTTAGAGGATTTTCATGTTTGTGACTAAATGGAGCCATGTGCTTATAGGTCGCATACTTGATCTCAAAGGTCATTTCTGGGTGACAAGTTTCAACGCCTATTGGTTTGAACCCTTGTTGTTTCTGTTTAGCGACTGTGGTTTTTACGCCCTTTGAGGCATTTTATCTAAGTTTGGTTTGGCTCATTTAAGTGCTTCCAGAGACAATAAAGCCAGTTATCTTTGTAAGAATAGGATTTTGAGCCGTGTAATAATCTGTCTTGCAATTTTTGTTTTGCCGGGCCCGGCCATTTGTATTTGCAGCAAGATGGTGTGCTTCTATCACGGCTTTTTGTCTTTCGATCCTTTCTTTAGTACTGTAGCTTCTTAGAGAGCTATGCAGCACCTGGAATTGATCGTATAGCTTTAGTCACGGCTGTGTTTTTGTCATCGATTCCGCTCTCAGCTCTGTGACTGAAGTTTCTGTTGCGAGAGCTTAGTTTTTTCCTCTTTTTGTTAATGCCAGTTTATGATAGGCAAGACCATGGTTTCGATCCTCCCTTGTGGATCTCATCAGTTGCCGGGAATGGCTTGATTCGAGTTGCTCTTAAGGCAACGCCGTTCTTTTTTGTGAGAATGACAAAGCATTCTGTTTGGAAAGGAAAATACGCGCGTGCAAGTCACGAATGGTTCCTGTTTTGCTTCTCATCGGTTGAGAAAGTGGTGCGAGTTTTCTTGGCCAATCACAGAGCGAAGCAATGCAAAACCCAAGCAAACGCAATTTTACTTGCGATACTCAAATGAAAATCGCTCTACTGTCCCATCATATAACAAGACGTTTTCTTAAGTTGTGTTTCCAGTCTGTTCTATGACCTCAGTTACCCTAATTTGACTGAATAGAACGCATGTAAACTGAATAGAACTCTAGGATATAAGCGTGACACAAAAATATGTGATCTATGCAGCAGGTGGACATTTTTAACAGGCGTTACTAGTTTGTGTACTTCATATGGGCTGAACACGTAAGCTGTTTTCACGATTTTTTAGTTTTCTTACTCCAGGTTTCTGGAAGCAAAATATATGTACGGGTTTTATGCTTTTCACAATTTTAGCAGTAGAGAAATTCATGAATGGCATGTCATAACAAGCACTTATTTAATAGTACGCATATCTTATTGATTTGTATATTTTTTTATGGAATGTAAGTGCTCTCACAACAGGTGTAAATGTGAGAGTTGGCTATCACTTATGGGTGGTACACTAACATTTTCTCCTTAGTAATAATAATATACTGTGCTGGCAGTCTAGACCAATCACACATGTAATTTTGCAACTGGTTTATTGTCACGTTCGACAAGGGTGTCACCAAGGGCTTTTGCGCTCTCCGGTCCCTGATGGGGTGGGGTATCAAGTACGTTTCAGGAGGGATTTGTGCCACCCGTATGTCCCCTTTTGGACAATTTTCAAGGATATTCTTGGAGTGATAGTGATATCCCGCTTGAAAAATGGGTTAAGCGATAAAAAAGTTAAGATCATCAAGTACACGCAATAGACTGAAAAGAGGCAGATATCACTCGATACCGACGTTGCCTACGTTAAGAATATTGAACGTTTGTGCTCGAGAAGCCCCAAAACACTACCCCGCTGGGTGGCACACACACTCCTGTATAGGCGTTAAGATTAACCTCCCCCTCCCCCCGCTAGATAAATTTTTAACTAAGTAACGGAAATTTTGATCTGTTAAGATTTTCGTTTTAGTTAACAATGAATAAAGAATTTATTCAAAAAAAAAAAGAAATGTGGTCTACCTCCCTTGACTTTGCGTCCGAATACTTGCAATGCCAAAATAATGTAATACATAATGATTTGGGCCACTCTCTTCTTTCATGTCTGCTAGTTTTCGACGCCATAGGTTTGGAGGTTAGTGGAACTGCAGGTGACATTTTCACCGTTGCATGTCGGTTTCAGTCCGATTGGTTACACAACTTGTCGTTTTGCCTATCTATTCTAAAGAGAGAGTGGCCACTTTCTTTCTGTAGAGAAAAAAAAAACAGAATAAGAGATTAAAGCAGTTTTTAGAACGTTCACACCCAAAATGTTCCTAATTTCACATTTTGCAAAACGCTTTCTGCAGTAAGATAATGACTAGCTCATTTCACGATAAAGGCAACCGAACTGAATTATGTTTCAACTTACACGGCAAAATTACGTTCCAAGAATATAAAAAGGGTAAAACCTCTAAGGCTAAAAATGTTCTATAATGTAATTCGAATGTGGCTTAAAACAAAGCAATTTTTCAAACTTCCTTGAGTTCCCCAGTGAGTACTTGCTAGTGTTTCTAATGATCAGTTCCCAGTGAATTGTGGGTAGATCCAGTCCTTTGTGGGGGCAAACGGTCAAAATTACAATTATGTTACGCCTTAAAATGGCCGTTTGCCCCCACAAAGGACTGGATCTACCCACATTTCACCAGGAACTGATTATTAGCAAAATGGTGTATTGGGAACAGTTTGTGAAGGCTGTGTTGGGGGATGGTGGAAACCTCGTCAAAGAGTCTGGCCGCAGTTGCTTCTCTTCTTTTAAACAGGATTGTAAGTCGGCCTGATGGGTCAATAGCTCTGCTGTACGATAGATCGGGATATATAATCCTTAGCGCCCTTTTTTGCAGCCTCTTCAGGTCTTCGCTAAGGTATCCCAGGAGAGCACGATGGAATATTGGAGAAGCATATTCCTGATATTCCAGAATGGAACGGATACCAGTGACATACATCAGCTCCTTTGGCGCGATTAGGGATCTTCTTAAAAGTTGCCTCACGAAATACAATCTTGAGGAGGCCTTCCTAGCGAGTTCCGATATATGTACATTCCATTTTAGGTCATTACCGATGTTTAGACCAAGTACTTAAACATAATTCATTGACTCTAAGGGCTTGCCATTTACTAATATTGGGTCAAAGTCCGCCTTGTTCCGTGGAAAAAATTGATACTTAACTCCTTACACTTCTGAGAGCTGGATTGTCTGAGGAGTGAGTCCACTAGACGCTGCATGTTGCTTACTTGACCCTTTCCTGTAACTTCTGAGATGGTAGTATTGTCTAGGTACTTCCAGAGATGTCAACTGGTGTGTTTTTGGGATAAAACGTATTAGAGATCGAGATTTTTCTCGCAGCTTTGGTCACGTCATATAAGGCGATATCGGCTTTGTTGCCATCAGATAAAAAAGGGCCGTGGAGAGAAAGGACTATTTACCATATATTGTTTTTTCTGTTGGTGTTATTCCTGCACTTATAGAAATAATAGATCACCTGTGAGTACAAAAAGCGAAATAAATGAAACTCTTCCCTTTTCCCTTATGGCACGTTTTTTCTGAAAATGAACAGAAAGAAACGAAAGCTAAACTTGCGTCAACGAGATTGTTCGGTATGCCTACCGGCACTATACAATATATTTGTCGATATTTCTTTGTCAGCGCATGCGCTTATTGTATGATGTGCCTCACTGAATTGCGCAGTGGGTATGCGCAGAAAGTCGCATACCGAACGTCCTTTTTCTGGAACCAAAAATGTATGTTCTTTCCTGAAAAGTCTCGGAATAATTCTGCTTCCAATCCCCACTTTTACAATAAACATCTCCCCAGCGGGCTTTACAGAAATTGCTAGGACAAACTAGTGTATGGTTCCCTAAAAATTTAGGAGACAAAGTTGGCAAGACGATCGTAGAAAATCATAGGTTAAGTTATGACAAAACCTCCGAAAATAAAAGATGACTGAAACAGCGCTATCGCCTATCGAATTTTCTAGGCAACCTATATCGACTATCGAATTTTCTAGGCAACCTATACCTTCCCGAACAGATATTTCACCGAATACTCTCGTTGGGTGCCCCTGAGACAACAGTTTGAGTACTTTGTGCCGGTTGCCTCGCATGGGCTTACTCAAGCCGGCATGGCCCGCCTGAACCAGTCAATAGAAGCGTTTGTTTACTGCATTCTAGTTGCCCAAGTAAACGTAAGAAGCAGCATTCTTGGAAACGGTGGGAGAGCCAAGGAGGTGCAAAGAGAAGTTCTTATTCTTATGGAGGACGCCATCCACACACCCGAAGAGTGTTCAGCGCTATCAGCTTGCTGTGGACGAAGCAAAGGTTCGTCTGAATCTGGCAGTGGCGCCGGGGTGCTGGCTGATGCCGTCGAATATGGTTTTGAATTCAGGAAGCGTGGTGGGCTACAACAACAAGCTCAGGCAAGCCAGGCCGGGGATGAGACTTGGGATAAACAATGATGTGAATCAGGGCACAAAAACAGCCGCCCTTTACCTGATGGCGGGTGGGCCTTCAAAGGTAAATCCACCAAACAGCCATCCTTCAAACCTAATCCACAAAGCCGCAATGAAAGCCCAGAACCCAACAAAAACATCACCGCCACCAAGCTTACATAAAAATTTGCCAGAGACACCAAAATCTTCGGAGGAAGAACCGACCCCGCCAGCAGATTCAGGATACGACGCCCACAACGTGAACAAATTAGTCGTCGTGGTAGGAGCCCTTGTTCTTGCAGGAGTAGTAATCTTTTCAATGGGGCGCCGCAAAACTAGCGATTCTTCTTAACATACCTCTCCACCAGAAAA
Source organism: Pachyseris speciosa (assembly GCA_016490735.1). Taxonomy (NCBI): domain Eukaryota; kingdom Metazoa; phylum Cnidaria; class Anthozoa; order Scleractinia; family Pachyseridae; genus Pachyseris; species Pachyseris speciosa. The sequence goes on along the minus strand of JAEMWC010001696.1, from coordinate 81,722 downwards.
GCAACCACAGCCAGAATGATCAACCAGGTGTGCTCGGCCAGAAAACCGATGGCCTGGCCTGCGGTTTTGAAAAGGAAAGAAACAATCGAGCCGATAAGGCCGGGCAGAAGAGAAGCTGTTTTTTGGCCTATCTCTTTCAGCCCGTTTCCCAACCCTTTTCCCAAGGCTTTCAAAGAGTTGGTTATGGCTCCAACCACAGCGCCAATCGTGACACCAGCAGCGAGAACAATAGCCGTGATGGTTACGCCATATTTTTTGAAAATGGCCTTGACCCTCTCACGAAGCGGAAGCGCCTCTTCTCTCTCTGCAATCTGTGTTAGCAAGCGCGCGAGCTCCACTGTTCTTTCGGCCACCCTGTCTTCCGCGGCTTGTTTGTCAGAAGGAGAGGCGTCGGGATCGTCGATTATTTCCTAATCCTGTTCGTTTTGGCGTTTAATCTCAGCTTCATGTTCTTTTAGATCATCAAGGGTTTTTGTATCATTGAGCCCATTTTGTATCATTGAGCCCCCGAGAGCGTTTCTTTTACTTTCTTTATCTTCAAGGCTTGCCCTGATTCGGCCAATACTGGCCTTTTCTTGTGCTATTTGCTTGGCCTTCTGCTTCGCCTGTTTTTCCAAAGCAGCAACCTCTTTTTTCGCGTTTTCAAAATCTTCTCGATATTTTTTGGCCCGCTGCTGCAGCTCGCGCAATTCAGATTCATTTTCTAAGTTCGATTCCCCATATTGATCAATCTTGGCTTGAGTTTGTTCGAGTCTTATTCGCAGATTTTTTGCTTCTTGTACCGCTTTTTCTTTTTGTGCATTCAACCGCTCAGCTTCTTTAAGCTGTTTTTCCGCCTCTCTCAGGCTCTGCCGGGTTTCTCTTATTTCTTCATTATCATTAGCAATCAGAGATTCAGCTTCGGGCCCAAGGCTTGTTTTGAACTTGTCTGTAAATTTTTTGAGAAGGCCGCTGCCATCCTTTTTGAAAATTTTGGTTTCACCGCCTTTTGAACGAATACTACAATTGTTGTCTCATTTCCGGGTTTTTTACTGAAACCAATGGGGCCCAACTTTCCAAAATTCACATTGGGCCGAATCTTTTTTATGAAATTCTTTGCTCTTGCAATAATAGCAGGTTTGTCATCTTGATGAGTGAAACCCCAAGTGAAGGAATGTCATCTATCTTCCAATAGCTCTCATCATAAGACGTGTCAGGCGGTCCACTCGTTTCGTTCAAACGAGTCCGCATCGGAATTTCTTCGCCACCATGATATGGTGTAGATGCGGATCTTGGTTGGAAGGGGCGGGTTCTGTCAACTTCTTCGTCATTGTCATCGTCATAGTTTGTTTCCCGCCCAAAGGGGTCTTCCATTTGAGCATCATAGCCACCCTCTGCCATTATGTTCATATATTTTTATTTTTTCTAATTGAATTTTTAAACTCCAGATTATATCATGGTCGAGGTGCATGACGAGGTGCATGAAAGCCTTCTGCCGTCGCACAAGGAAAAAATCCAAAAGGCCATGAAAGCGAGCGCAAGGTTAATAGAATAACATTTGCCAAGAGTGAAGCAAGCCCCGGTATTACTCTTTATGTTTCGGTCCCCAAACTTAATGAAAACGAGGTCCTCGTCCCCGGCTCGCTTTCGTTGCTGTTCGACATTGATTTAAACGGCGGCCACGCCAATAACCATCTAGTGCAAAACATCTCGAGGGCGCTGGTTGACAAGGTGGTCGTGAAGTACGGGGGCACCATTCTGCACGACACGGTCGGCTACGGCATTTACAAAATCTGGGAGGACCTTTTCCTTTCCAAGGAAGAGCGGGACAATATGATTCTCGAGGGAATCCAGACCCGTAATCTCAACAAGATTCGTTCAAACGCCGGTGACAAGCCCACCTCTGGCGTCGATGCTGAAAACAAGCTGGAAACCATTTACAAGAACAAGTACCGCATCAGGCTCGACCACCAGATCCTGTCTGACCACGGAATCTTTTACCCCCAATCTCTTTACAACAACCTTGTGTTCGAACTTACCCTCGCAAGTGCTGATAATGTCGTGAAAGGATCAAACCTGAAATACAAGCTGACAAATATCCAGATCGAGTACGAAATGGTTCGAAGTAAAAAATTGGCCGAAAAGGCTGAGAATGCTTATACCTCGGGGACTGAGTTCCTTTATGACCATGTGCATCGGGAAGAGGTTGTTTCATTTGCAAAAGGAACTACAACACGTATAAACCTGAGAGTTAACCCGCAAAGAAGGTCTTTGAAAGGAATTCTTCTCCTTTTCATCGAACCTTACAACGCTGGTTCCCGGGACTCGGAAAAGTTTATCAACCCCGAAATAAAAAAAGTAAGCGTCACGGTTAACGGCGCGCCCAACCGACTGTACAACAACGGCCTCGATGGTAAGGACATTTGGGAGGAAGTCAGCCGCTTTTTCATGAAAAAGACGAACAAAACGCAGCACATGAATTTGACGAAGTTTTACACAGGAGACCGCTTCGGACTTCTCATTGACTTGCGGTCAATGGCGGCCCAGGAAATGCACGGGAGCGGGGTGAGACTTGTAAACACGAAGGACGGGGTACAGCTTGAGATCGAGCGGACCGCCAGCGGATCTGGAAACGTCAATTGCCATGTTTTCACAATCAGCGACTCGCAGTTCAACGTATTGGAACGGCAATTGGAATCTTTACAATACTAAATATGAAACCGGATAACATTCCATTCAATGTTCTCATAGTGGGGCCGACAAATTCAGGCAAAACAAGGTTCGTAGTTGACCAGCTCAGGGGTCCTTTCCGCTGCAAGTTCGACTACATTGTTCTTATCTGCCCGACGTTCGCTCACAACAAGACCCTCTTCCGATTTGGGGAAAACGACCCTCGGATGTATGTCGTGATTTGCGAGCAGCACGAGGTGGAAGCTTGGTTGAAGATCGTGACTTTTGTTTTTGAGGGGGCCAACACTCTCATAATTCTTGACGACTGCGCCGCATCGAAAGAGGTAAAAAAGCGCACAGGCCAGCTGGTGCATCTAGCTTTTTCCGCAAGGCACATAAGCATCACCGTGTGGGTGCTGACCCAAAAGTACACCAGCATAACTGCGTCTTTCCGTGAAAACATTGCGGCGGTCGTTCTTTTTTACAAACCCCTCAGCCAAAACAACAAAATCTATATTTGAGGACTATGCAGGCGATTTGCCCCGGGAGGAATACAAAAGCATGATTTCAAAGCTGAAAGAGCGAAAGTTTTCTTTCCTTGTGTTTTCGCTGCGGCACCCATTCGGGGTGCGGCTGCATTCCGCCAATTTAAAAAAAAGATTTGAAGTATAGATGGCTGAAGAGCAGCAGGCAATGGCAGAAGTTATGGATATGCTGGAAGCAGAAGCAACGGGCGCGCCCGCCGGTGGAGCCCTGACTTTGGCCTCCTCCGGTCCTGATATCCCTGCTCTACGAGAGCAGCTGGCTGTGTTGGTGTCGACGGGCAAGTGAAAGGATGCCATCGGCGTCCAGATGACGCAAGAGTAGGTGAAGCGCCTCTCCGACAATGATGTTGAAATGTATTACAAAAGGTATGAATCTTACGTTGGATCTAAGACAACCGAAACTCTGATTGACAGCTTCATTTTTCTTGTCGGACGTAAAAATAAAAGACATTGAGGCTTACCGGAAAGAGATAAAAGAAGACTACATATCACAAAAGAGCTCTCCTGCTTGGCTGAGAGTTAACCCGCAAAGAAGGTCTTTGAAAGGAATTCTTCTCCTTTTCATCGAACCTACAACGCTGGTTCCCGGGACTCGGAAAAGTTTATCAACCCCGAAATAAAAAAAGTAAGCGTCACGGTTAACGGCGCGCGCCAACCGACTGTACAACAACGGCCTCGATGGTAAGGACATTTGGGAGGAAGTCAGCCGCTTTTTCATGAAAAAGACGAAACAAAACGCAGCACATGAATTTGACGAAGTTTTACACAGGAGACCGCTTCGGACTTCTCATTGACTTGCGGTCAATGGCGGCCCAGGAAATGCACGGGAGCGGGGTGAGACTTGTAAACACGAAGGACGGGGTACAGCTTGAGATCGAGCGGACCGCCAGCGGATCTGGAAACGTCAATTGCCATGTTTTCACAATCAGCGGACTCGCAGTTCAACGTATTGGAACGGCAATTGGAATCTTTACAATACTAAATATGAAAACCGGATAACATTCCATTCAATGTTCTCATAGTGGGGCCGACAAATTCAGGCAAAACAAGGTTCGTAGTTGACCAGCTCAGGGGTCCTTTCCGCTGCAAGTTCGACTACATTGTTCTTATCTGCCCGACGTTCGCTCACAACAAGACCCTCTTCCGATTTGGGGAAAACGACCCTCGGATGTATGTCGTGATTTGCGAGCAGCACGAGGTGGAAGCTTGGTTGAAGATCGTGACTTTTGTTTTTGAGGGGGCCAACACTCTCATAATTCTTGACGACTGCGCCGCATCGAAAGAGGTAAAAAAGCGCACAGGCCAGCTGGTGCATCTAGCTTTTTCCGCAAGGCACATAAGCATCACCGTGTGGGTGCTGACCCAAAAGTACACCAGCATAACTGCGTCTTTCCGTGAAAACATTGCGGCGGTCGTTCTTTTTTACAACCCCTCAGCCAAAACAACAAAATCTATATTTGAGGACTATGCAGGCGATTTGCCCCCGAGGAATACAAAAGCATGATTTCAAAGCTGAAAGAGCGAAAGTTTTCTTTCCTTGTGTTTTCGCTGCGGCACCCATTCGGGGTGCGGCTGCATTCCGCCAATTTAAAAAAAAAGATTTGAAGTATAGATGGCTGAAGAGCAGCAGGCAATGGCAGAAGTTATGGATATGCTGGAAGCAGAAGCAACGGGCGCGCCCGCCGGTGGAGCCCTGACTTTGGCCTCCTCCGGTCCTGATATCCCTGCTCTACGAGAGCAGCTGGCTGTGTTGGTGTCGACGGGCAAGTGAAAGGATGCCATCGGCGTCCAGATGACGCAAGAGTAGGTGAAGCGCCTCTCCGACAATGATGTTGAAATGTATTACAAAAGGTATGAATCTTACGTTGGATCTAAGACAACCGAAACTCTGATTGACAGCTTCATTTTTCTTGTTACCGAGGCCGCTGGGTCGGACGTAAAAATAAAAGACATTGAGGCTTACCGGAAAGAGATAAAAGAAGACTACATAATCACAAAAGAGCTCTCCTGCTTGGCTGGCAGCTTTGCTTTAAAGTTTGGGAGGTGGCTTGCTCTCGCCAACTCGGCGCTGATCACCGCAAAACACATTGATTTTACCGGCTCAGAGGATGTGCAGAATGAGCCAGTGACTATTGCTGAACAAATTCCTGAGAAATCCTCAGCAACTGCTGAATAATTGCTCATTATTTTCAGGCAAATTGAATTTTTCTATTTTGGTATATCTTCGCAATGGCGGATGCACAACCTCAAACACCGGCTGAACCGGCTCCATCCAATGGACAACTTACTTCTCCTGCCCCCACCACACAGCCCAATAAAGAAAAAAAACCCAAACGGGTTGCGGCGGGCAAGTTGGTGGCTGAAAGAAACAGACAGGCTCGAGAAGCACAGAAAAAAACTCTGGCAAAAGCTAATGCCATAATTGCAGAAAATGATGCCAGAAAGTCAGCTGAAAAAGAGGCGGCTGTTGCTGCTCCCGCAGCCCCTGTGCAGGAAGCTTCTCCCAAAGACACAAGCTCAATTTCTTTAGGCACCGTTCTGACTCTGGGTGGGCTTATTGTTGGGGTGGCTGGGGTTTATTATCAGCGTGAAGTAATACAAGAAAGGCTTCAGTTTTTGGCGCCACAAAAAAGAAAAGTTCCCCAAGCCCGCCTCCTGTTGACGGCGAGCCAGCGCCAGTAATGCCGCAGAAAAGAGAAAAAGGCGGAATAAAGCACACGGAATAATTTGTTTTCAAACGGTGTGATAAGACTTGTTTTGAAATGAAGGATAATTTTAAGGTTGGCATCGATAATTAATTTCCATTTAAACTTTTGCCCTTTTTTATATTGGCATGTCTGACAACAAGCTTGTCAAAACGGTCATGAATGGAGCAGTTCTTACAGCTATTTTTACTGGCATTGGTTGGGTTGGAAAAAGGTTTTGAAAGAAAATTTCATATCTGACCCAAGCAGCAGTTTTATGACCTATTTGGAGTTTACTGCCGTTACGGCGGGCGCCATCGCACTCAAAAGTTATCTCGAGGACCAAAAGATAATCCCTTCCAACGTTTGATTTAAAAAATAGGGCCAGTATATACAAAATGGCAACCGTCGCAATCGTTGTTGGCGGTGCGATCCTCAATGCGGCAACTTTTATCGGTGGAAATTATCTCGCGAAGGCGCTTGGCGGCGGCGAAGACGCCGCGCTTGACGAAAAAAAGCGCCACGACAAGGCTCTCGAGGATTACCAGGCGGCTTACGCGAAATACAGCCGCGAGGGCACCCAGCACCTTGACTGGATCCAGACAAACGCACAGATCAAAGCACAGGCCAAACAGAACTTCACCAACACCGACTACGCTTTCAAACTTTATAACCAGGCGCACCCCAACCGACTTATGGCTCCTCTGAAAGAGCCCAAGTTCTCAGATTTCTACCAGCCGAGCGAGCGGCAAAAACAGGGCGAGCTGGTTTTTTTGGGCGCCGGGTCTCTCGCTTTGGGCTACGCTGCTTTTCGTTTCTTTTAAATTTTCATGCCAATTGAAAAAAAAAGTTTGTATGTATATGGGCGGCAAAATATCTGTTGTTTCAAACGATCCCTCCCACAGCTCCCATAAACTTTTAGATGTTACAGAAAATTTGTTTTTTGAACATGTGCATACAGGGTGGAGTAAATACGAAGAGACTTGTTTGTCAACAAAGTTTTCCAAACTAATTGACGGGTTGGAACAAGCTTCAAAAATAATTATAAAGCAAACCAAGGAGCCGGAGAGTGATACATCTGATGAAACATTTGCGGCCGCTTTTTACCCTGTGTTTGAATTTGTTAAAAAATGGCCCTCCAGCCTGAACCATCATAATATGATACGTATTTTTGATGTTAATATTAACCTTTTGGAAGCTGCAAAAGAAAATATTGTTAAAGAAGAGGTTCGACAAAAAATTGACCGTTTGGAAAAGCGTTTGGAAGATGACCCTTCCAAATGTGCCGAGTTGTAGAAAAATTGAAACAAGTATATGGTCTCCAAACTCGCTAAAGTTTATTACAGCCCCGAGGCTATTGGAAAGGTATTGCTGCAATCAAAAAGCTGGCTAAAGCTGCAAAGGTAACTGAAGATATCGCAAAAAAAGTGGCTGCTCAGGCAGGCGATTTGGCAAATTTATCTTCCAGCCCCGCGCCTAATTCTTCGGCCAAAGTTCGATGTTTTCACGCCAAACAAGGTGCACCAAGCTGATCTTTTTTTTGCCTCATGACAAACTCCCCCGCGGTCGCAAAGTGTACAAATACGCGCTGACACTTGTCGACGTTGCCAGCCGTTACAAAGAAGCCGAACCCTTGACCTCGAAAAACTCTGACGAGGTCACTTCGGGGTTTCGCAAAATTTACAAACGCTCCCCTCTGAAATGGCCTGAAATGCTACAGGTGGATCCCGGGCGTGAATTTATGGGTGCAGTCACTAAAGAAATGGAAAACCACAAAACATATATCCGGCGCGGGCAACCCGAAATTCACCGCGACCAGGCCATTGTCGAGCGTTTCAACCGCACCCTGGCTGAGCGCCTGTTTGGTTACCAGTATGCTGTGGAAATGCGTTTGCAGGAAGGGTCTGTCGCATGGGTGAAACGGCTTCCAGAGGTTGTTGAAGCCTTGAACAACGAGGAAACAAGTTTGACCGGAAAAAATCCGGCGGTTGCTATAAAAGAAAAGGCGGTTGCTTCCAAGCCTTCAATCACATATCAAAGGCCTGTCGGGAATCGCGAAAAGCAGCTACCCCCTCTTGTCAATGTCCGCTATCTTTACCAACCGGGCGAGCTGGAGGGTGGCAAAAAAGAGCCACAGATCCTGTCTGGTCTTTGAAAGTCTTCAAGATTGAAAGAACTGTCGTGAAACCTGACACGCCTGTTTTGTACTATTTGCACGACGGACCACAACGAAGTTTCGTGCGCGAAGAGCTGTTGGTTGTTCCGCCAAACACACAGCTGCCCCCAGAAAATCTCCTCTAGCCACTCCCTAAAATCTCATCCAACCATTCATTGATGCCTTCCAGTTCTGCTTCAGTCGGCTGGGGTAATGGAGGAGGATTGTACCCTAATATCTCATCAACCCACTCCTCGATGCCTTCCATTTCTGCATCAGCCGGAAGAGGATTGTACCCGAAGGCATATGTGTTGACTCCATCCTCCTCTATCCACCGCTTCGTATCAAACGCAGACAGGGAAGTCTTATTTACGGCCATCCCGAAGATGTTGTCAGTGATGTTGTGCTTTTCACTCCGGAGAATGTTCATTCAGGATGGCCGAGTGGTTTGGGGCGCTGGATTACAATGTGGTCACTCCCGGGTTCAAATCCCGCTGTAGCCACTAGCTGGTGTTGTTCTGGGTAGTCCCTGGTTCAATTTTTGGCTTGTAAATACTAGAAGCCAACTGGTTTGCCTCCGGCCGGTTGGGATTCTTATCATGTTATGTTTATTTGAATTATTTGTTTCTATATTTGCTCGGCCCACTAGCCTTTGTGCTATAAATACTACCGAGGGTAAAGAAAGGTTATTTATTTATTTATTTATTTATTTATTTATTATAGATAAGTGTTGATCTTTTACAGCTATTAAAACACAAATTTGCCCCTCAGAATGCTAGAAATCACATCTCCAAGGGCTAACATTTCACAATTTTCAGGGGAAACATACCCCACACCCTCTCCCCTCTAGATACTCCCCGCCTTCGGCGGCCGTATACTCGAACCCCCTTTTTAGAAATCTTAGATGCGCCCCATGTTTTGTCACACATTCACGTTTCCGGTGGCCGACAATTCATGCGCCACTGGAGAGATCATCAATGGAATAATTTTGCTCTTGAGTATTGATATTTTGGTAAGGCAGTTCAGTTCACTTTAACCGGCAAAAATAATGAATCGAGAAAGCAAACAACCGAATAGACAAAAATTAGAAGATCGAAGCAGGAATAACATGCGCGCCACAGCCCCCCAACCCTCTCCTATATTCGGCACACCCTTCTCACTAATTTACCCATAAACCAATGCAAGCGGCACCACACCAAGATGGCGGATGTTGATAGTTTACTACTGTCACTGATCGATAAGGAAATACCCGAAGGACGGCAGGCCTTGCGAGATGGACACGAAAACCTGGCTAAGGTGGCAGCGTACTGTGAGCAGAAGTATCTTGAAACGAATAACCGTTTTAAATCAGGCGGTGATAGGATGAAAGCGCTTGAAGAAACAAGAGCTGTTTTGGACGAGACGAAACAGTTTGCTACACAGTCCTTAGCCAGCGTAGCGTATCAAATCAATACCTTGGCTCTAAACATGTTGGGTTTGTTGGATCAACAAGTTTTGAAACTGCAAGACATGGAATCAAGGACAACGTCATGGTTTCATGAAGGATGATTCATGTGCAACTTGTGACACAGGTTGTCTCCCTTAATGATAGCTTGATCATACGTTATGGCTCAATTTTATCCTTGGGTTTAAATTTTTTCTCCCTTTGTTTTTAACTACAGTGCGACCTCTATTAGGCGGCCACGTATTAAGTGGCCACCCTTCATTAAACGGCCACTTTCTAAAGTCCCAAATTATTTGTTACTAAAATGCTGTATTCAATACCTCTATTCAACAGCCACCTCTATTAAGCAACCGCGGCCACCTTTTCGCTGTTGTAAGGTTGTTATTTATTGTTTTTTTACCTCTATTAAGAGGCCAGCAAATTATCTTTTCAAGCGAAACGGCGACAGGAAGACGGCAATAAGAATAGGTGACAACTGATGACAACAAGAACTGTAATTTAATCTCCACTGTAGGACAAGTCACAAGCCACAGAATGTATATGTTGTGTATATATGTTGCGGTTCAATTTTATCCTTGGTTAAATTTTTTCCTTTGTTTTGTACTCATTATCATACATTACCATACACAAGAACAAAGAAAATGCAAATTGAACCAAGGATAAAATTGAACCACAACACACACACGTGCAAATCTTTCACATGCTAAAACACCCTCTGTGGCACGAAAAACTACTGTATTGCGGGTCTATAAAAATCCTTGCTGCTCAAGTTTTGTTTTGTTTTTAGCCATCAAGAACCTTGTAGAGGCCATGTGCATGACCGATCAACTCCGACACTTTGCCTGGTTTCATGGTTTCAAGGACTTTCCTTATCTATGGAAAGGCAAATGACTTGATCTGCTCTTTACAACTTCGCGCCCCACAACGTTCAAACATCAGTGACTGATTATTTTAAGGAAATCATCCGTCAAAGGTTTTGAACTACAGTAGAATTAACACAGACTGTGGTGTAAAACTTAGAAACTTGGTTTTGTTACATAAATTTGCACATTTTTCTGCACAACACTTGAACTGTACTTCAAGTAGCATTCCCTCTGTGTTAGTACAGTACAACCTTACACAGACTGGAAATGCGCCAATACAGGGCACTTGATGTTTCGTTACAATGATTTTTGAATGTATTGTCACATATGTACACTTTTTAACAAGCATTTCGCTATACAGAGTCAATAAATCACATTTACTGACCAATTTCTGCCCAATTTATATTGTACCTCTATTACACGACTAACGTCTATTAAGCAGCCAGTTTTCAAAGTCCCGAGGGTTGCCGCTTAATAGAGGTCACACTGTAATTACATTACGATACCCCCAAAACAAGGCAAGAACAAAATTAATTTAAATCAAGGATAAAATTGAATGGTATTGTTTTCTCTTTAGGTCATGGAGTTAAGACAAGTGATCGCCAAGATAGCCAGCGCCGGAGTTCCAAGAAATTAAAGCCTCAACAACCACCTCCACAAATAAGGGTAGCCTGCGGACAATACCAGGAACTGGCACAACGAGGCGGACACCTCTCACCAAACCTCCACCCCCTCCTGTACCCCCACAATGCCCCCGTCTGTCCCCTCTGAGACTGCCTTTGAACCAGGACCCCCGCCTCCACCCCCGACAGTACCAATCACCAATGCCATTCCGGAAGTTCCATTCCCTCCAACTGGTGCTTCCATGGTTCCACCTCCACCTCCACCCCCAGGAGTTCCATCTTCTCCATCATCTTCTGATGCACCCTCCTCCGCCACCCCCTGGGTCACCAATCCCTCCCCCTTCTCCAGGACAAGGAGTGATCATGACCCCACCTCCACCCCCACCCCTCCTTTGCCAATGATGGGTGGAACACCCCCTCCATCAGGTAAGATAAGTAGTTGTTGTCACTTGGTATTCTTGCCTTGCACTCACGTGACTTCCGGTACAACTTGCCATTTCCGTCCGCCATGTTGGGGTACCAAAGGCCAAATATGGCGGATGGGATGTAGTCACCAACACATGAAGTTTAACGCATTTTTTCTAATTTCGCCGCCTCAAAATGCCCATGTACCTGATTGTGGGCTGTACCAGAAAGAGTGGTCGTGATAAGGGAATCCGATTGTATCGAGTTCCAGCAGTTGTAACGAATCAAGGCCCAGAAGTTGAAGAATTAAGCTTTGAGCGACAACGATTGTGGATCTCTGCAGTATAAGCCTCGACGCAAAGAGGACAACATCAAAATCAGGCCCGAGAGACTCGAGCAGAGAGGTCAAAGGAGAGGCGAAAACGGCAGGCGGAACTGCTAGAACAAGAACGTTTACTGAAGCTAAGTTAATTAAATGAGCCTGCCGATTTTGCTTCACAGATTGAAAGTCAGTTAAGTACCCCCGATTCATAGCAAGTTCAAGAGGAAACCGTAAACTTGCAACCTAACGAGCATGAAACACGATACACCTGCTCCACAAAGTGAAACAGAGGCTTTTGATTATTTATGTCAGTGCGTGGCGTCTCTTTCTATTAAGGACTGTCCATGCACGGATGCCTCAACTCACACAGAAGAGTTTGACTACTTGTTTACTCAGCCATCGTTGAGCAAGCCTTTTGATAAAGATTACGTATTTCAGGGAGGATAACGAAAAGTGTCATTCTACACGGGTTTGCCGGCAACACACGAAGTACTATTAGCTACTTTTGATCATGTTTCACCATTTGTCAAACAACGAACACAATCCCTAACTTTATTTAATTGGATGTGCGGCCAAATAGGGTACGGTTTTCAGGGATTTTTGTCTTAAAGGTGGTGTCTTAAACAGGTTATTTTTAAAGCAGTTAATTTAAAGAAACCTTGCCATAAAACAGAATTTTTACATTTTTATTGGCACAATTAACACAAACAGATCAGTAAATCCATAAAGTTGTAAACAGACTAGTAATAATTATTTTATTCTTGTCTAAGACAGGGTGTTACTTTAGGTTAAATGTCTTAAACAGGGTATCAAAAATTGTAATTCTGTCTTAAAAAGAGTAGGAAAATCACTTTTTTCTTTAACAGGGTCAATATTTGAGTGACCGGGCTGCACCTCCTTAGCCAAAGATATGCTGAGTGCCCACCTCCCCCCAACTCCCATACCACCCCTTACTCACAACAGCATCCCTACACCTTTTAAGGCTATAATATTTTTGGGGTGGCTGTAGAAAGATTTTGTTTATGCTGGAGTAACAACATGAACACAATAGCCTTTTGTTGTACAGCCACTGTCATTAATATAGGCTGATTGGCATCTTTCATAGATATAGATACAACATTTACTGCTAAAAACTCTTAATTAAAATGAATAACATTGTTTGCATCATGATCATGTTATAGTGTTCATATGAACAAATACATTGCCTGAACAGTGCTTATATTGTTGCTTGTGATATAGTCATTTTTTGTACTGCAACTATGGGTTGTCATAAAATCCAAAATGGCATTGTGGTGAGTGGGAAGTTTACAAGTGATGATAGGTGATAACCCTTTCCATTATTCAGAACACTGTAATGTTAGTGCCATGTTTCCAAAGAAATTTGATTTTTGTCTGTATTATGCACATGTCAGCGGTTTCCCCATGGGGTCGACCCCGGGGCTAACCAGGGGATTGTAAAATCAGTCAAGCAAACTTAAGGAACTTCCCTGGGTGGTCAGTTAATCTCTGAAGACAAAGTGCCCTGGGTGAGGTGTCTCTCAGCTGAAAATCCCCGTAACATCCTTTTCAAACTTGTGAATTACCCTACCCCCTAATCTTTGATCGTAAAACAATATCAAGATTTTCTCCTACCCTCGGGCAAAGAATCCCATCCATCTCCTTGTATTCCCCCACATCTCCCTGGTTGGCCCGCGGGTCGACCCCACAGGGAAGCCGATGACATGTGCATTGTAACAATGAGGCATCAATTTGTTTTAGGAATGGAGGTTCATCTTAATTAAGGTTTCTCCTGTCTTGTTACCAGTTCATTAATTTGAAAGTACAACTTGTATAAACCAAAAATAGCCAGCTATAATTTACAGGCACAGGAGCATGCACATTTCAAAAAGGGACAAACAGACAAATGAGAAATTCTCCAGTATAGTTACTGTTTATTTGTAAAAACAATGTTGATATTATTAATGAGTCTACAAAAAGAAATGAAGTGAAATGGCTGCCATTAGCGATCAGCATCAATTTTCTCTTTGTAATGAGAATTGGGAAGCTGTCGATGAGGGTAACAACCACGTGCATTTCACTTCCGTGCAGGACAATTCACCGCGAATTCTTGTCCATGCTTCAATTTAACATAATACGCTTGCTACGTGTGAGCAAGATTCCGAAAGCCCTGCCTTGCATCCTAAGCAATGAGCTGATTTGAATGTTCCGTCTTTGTCGGCTATCGCCCAAACAATGATCAAAGGGTCATTCTTTCTTTGGGAATCATTGTGTCACTTTTCCCACGACAACGTGCTTTCCACCTGACACGAAAAAGTTGTACACCTCTAAACTCTTCTAGGCTTTAAACTGTTCTTTGGTGTAGAAACTCGTCTCCAGAACCAAGTGGGCTGAGCAAATCCATCGCTTCGATAGGACGAAGGCACTCTCTGTTGTTGATCGGGAACGGTGAAAGGATCCACGCCAACATCGGCGATTTTTTTTTCAAATTTCTTCGTTTTACGCTGTGGTCGAGTTTTATACAATACTCTGACAATATTGGGATTTTACTACAAAGCTCTTCAATCGAAGGGACACGTTCATTTTCCGAAGAATTCATTGTAAGTACATTGCGATGGCATAATATTGATGTAAACGCATGTAAATTTTACCCGCAATGGAACCCCAGCATGGCGGATACCCAAATATGGAAATGTATCTGACGTCACGTGCAAGCCAAGAATATTTTTTTCAATGGGAAATTCATTGTGTTTTAGATCTTTTTAGCCATACAGAAACTGGTTCTAAAAAACAAGACTGTGCTCTAAGAAAAAGTTTTGGGAGCCCAAAACTCTGAACCTTTGAAATTCAGGGTGCTCAGCATAGTAATATTTGGCAAAAACTATGATTTCCTTGTCGCTTGGTTTATTCTTTTCAACACAAAATTCCTTGTGTTTTAGATCTTTTAGCCATGGAGGCTGTGTTCTAAGAAAGATGTTTAGGAGTCCAAAACTCTGAACCTTTGAAATTCAGGGTGCCCAGCATAGTAAATTTGGTCAAAAACTAAGATTTCCTAGTCACCCAAAGGTGAAAGTAAGTCACCAGGGGCCACTGGGCACTGGTAGAGCACAGCCCTGGAAAAGCATGTACACGTACTAGCATTTACAAATCTTTGCTGTTTATTTCAGAGGGAGCTGACACTTATGAGTCTATCATTGGTGAGAGAGATGTAAACATTAATAATAATAATAATAATAATAATAATAATAATAATACAATTTTTATAGCGCCCTATCCAAAAGCTCTAGGGCGCTTGACAATTAAAGTTAAAAAGTTAAAACAGGATAACAATTAGACAACTACTCATTAAAAATACTGGTAATGCTTAAAAAATACTTTAAGTTTTCAAATTATGCTTACATTGTTGTTAATTTAGCAACAATTAACCTTTCCATCAATTTTTTTGTTATGGGGAGAATTGCTTTTGTTTTTTTACTCCTGATTGTTCAAATGTTGAGGGCGTTTGTGTTTGGTTTGGCTGATCAGTCGAAGTTGGTAGACTTTATGGCAGCATTTCTTTCTTCTTGTGACCTATAGTTTAACTTACTTTATTTAATGGATGGTGTAAACCTTGCATTTTGATTGGTCTAGTGGAGTTAGCTATTACAGTTTAGGCGTGCAACTGACTTCATTAAGTGACAAATGTCAAAATATAATTTATAAAACAAATAAGATTCCATTTGGCAGTGTGTGTGGATAATGCACAGAGGACGTCAAAAAAAATGGTAAAAACATCAGCCACACTACTCGCCTGTGCTTGTACCTGAGCATTATCAGAATACACACATGGCCAAATGGAATCCTTTTGTTAAATACAATTTGGCTATAAGTTTAATAATTGGCCATTTCAAACTAAGCTGTAAAATGGTTTTCGTACTCAGATGCTATGAGTCCTTTGCCTCCGCCACCACCTGATGAAGATGACTTTTACCAAACACCATCTTCGCTGCCAATGCCTGCACCTCCAGAGGACATGTACCAGGCTCCACCACCACCGCTGGAAGTGCAGTCGTGGATACCACAAGATTACATTGAGAAAGGTTGGCCTAGTTTTGCAAGCAGTCTAGATAGTGTTTTCCTGTAAACATACCGTAACTTTATTCTTCATTTTTGCCTGGGCTATAGAATTAGCTTTGGAGTAAAGAATAGAACAGAAGAAAAGAAATATAGAAGTTTGTAGACTTTGAATCTTGGTTTAATGTTAAGCAGCTTTAAAATATTAGGCGCTAATCTTTTTCCTTAACACTTTTACAAGAAAAGTCAACCCTTTGAGTGCTTAATTTGCTCCTAACCTCCAAGTCTGAGGCCAAAGTCTCCAGTTCTCCATAACTGTGGTGCTGTTTCTGGTTTTGACCAATTGTTATCTTTAATGGGGTTGAGTACATACTTAAAAGCTCTTGAATTTCAGCCACCATCTTAAAAAAGTTTTTGAATCTCACTTGAGTCCTTGAAAAGCCCTTGATTTAGTTTAGGCCATAAGATCAAGAGCTTGAAAATTAGCCTAGTGACCTTGAAAAGTGCTTGAATTTTGATTGACATTTTCTGTGCGAACCATGATTTAAGCTTGTTTGTTGCCTTTCAGTGGTGTCCCTGTATGACTATACACAGCAGAGGGATGATGAACTCACTTTTCCAGAAGGAGTTGTCATTTATGTTATTAAGAAGAATGATGATGGCTGGTTTGAGGGTGTCACTGAGGGAGGGGCCACTGGTCTCTTTCCAGGAAACTATGTGGAAGTTTGCATTTAATATAAAATATCTTTAATCTTCTTAGGACAAGATTAATTTTGTAGAAAAATAATAAATTTTTTTTAATTATTATGGTGGTTTAAAGGGCTCTTTTCGTAAACTTGAGCTTGGAGATTGTATCTGATAAATCCCTTGTTTCCTGAATATTACTCCTAAGGAGTGGTTACTGCATAAGGTAAATGGGCAATTGGATCACTTGGAAGAAAGTCCTACACATTATAACAGAGGTATTTGGTTGGACATGTCATTCAGATCTCAAAGAATTCATGCCTATTTTGACTTTTTGTAGTGATGTTAATTAGAGGGGCTAATTCCAGTAAAAACTGCACTCTGGACTTGTCGGAACAGAAGAGTAAAGTTTTGTCATCTCTATGTGCTACTGTGGAAGTATTAATAGTGCAAGGTTTTTTCATAATTTGTGTACAGTATAGACTGTAGAGTATTATTAGTATTTGTTAATCTGCAGTTCAAATATATGATTTTCATATGTTTACACTCATTTATTCATCATTCAACAAAATGATCAGCTCCCAGTTGGCTTGTTAGCTCAGTTGGTAGATCACTGCACCTGTATTGCAGAGCTCATGGGTTCAACTCCTGTACAATACTGAATTTTTTTCAGGCTTTATTTTCACTACTGCCTAAGTAGTGTTCATAACTGTGATGATCACTCACGTATTCAGAAAATTATGGAGTTGAATCCTATTTTCCTTCATTTTTCAGTTGCTTCAGTTGCATTACTGTGCATTATACCATTGACACTTAAAAACATTTTTGACACTTTGTTTTGACAACTTCTGGGTGACTTATCCTTTCAAGTGGTCTATTAAAATACATTAATTGTTTAAGACTACATTGTTTGCTCTCATGTGACTGATAGGACAGTTAGAAAATTGTAACCATTTAGAAAATTGGCAAAAGTTGTCAAAACTGGTCAAGACTTTTTTTTGTGGCAATGTGGCAGAGTGCATCAGTGTAGAATTTAATTTGGACGACATTAGGTGCTAGAACAAAATTATAATGAAGACATTAGTGTGGAGAGCAGCCTATCAAAATTTTTATAGTCTGTTAAGTGAAATTTAGCTTATAAATGTTCAAATGATAAAGCAAACATTTACATTCATTCGATTCACTGATGTTCATGTATAATTTTTTTCTTTTGACTGTTATCATTGCATTATTGGTAAGTATTAGCTGCAAATTGAAAAAATGAGTCATGGACCACTTCTTTGAAGCTGGTTTTTTTTCCAATTACTTTTAGTGGTATCCCATTTGAGTCATGATCTAAAAGTGCTTAAGTGTAAGTACAGTCAAACCCCATATAAGTGTACACATTGGGACTCAGCAAAGGTGTCCTTTTACGATAGGCTTTTGCTTATAGGAGGTTATAATGTAGAGTTTTGGGAAGAAATTTTCAGGACTGTGGTTTGTTGGTGTCTGCTTACGGGAAGTGTTTGCAAGCTGAGGTGCAACTGTACGCACAAAATGTTAAATTTACTGATCACTGTTGGAAATGTTAAGAACCAAGGGCATTAAAGTTAGTAGTAGCTAAAAGATGGAAATCACTAAAAACAAATTGTTGCTGAAAAAATGTTAATCTGGTAGTTTCAGAAAATAAATATCTGGCTCCCCCGTGCATTGGAACTTTTGGGGTTTGGTGGGGGGGTCTCAAAAGCCACATTTTTAAGTTAAGGTACATTAAAGCATCCATAGAGCTTGGGGCTCCAAATTATCCCAAAGCACCTTCCGTGTTCATGTTCTTTAACAACACATTGTGACATTCATATGATTATTTTTATTCTTTTCGTATGTGGTGTTGTCGAGTAGTTGTACTGTGAACACCCAAACTAAAATGACTTTTTTTCAAGGCAGTGGAAACTATCAATATGTTTTTTCACTGCAAAGTTCTGCACGGTAGAGGCAAAGGGAAATCAGTTTTCAGTTCAACTAGCAAAAAGTAAATTTCCTGTATAAACTCCCTTTAAAGTTTGGCTGGCAATACAAGTTGAGAAATTGACAAAAACAATTTATTTTATGTCAGATCTTATTTAGGATAACATGTACATAATAACTGAAGTGACAGTAAATAAAATAAGTCAAAAATGACCTTTTTAAAGGTTTCTTTACTGTCCTCCATTGTTGTCATTTATTTGTTTCCTTTCTCTCAATTTGGTCACGAGAATGTGTCATGCCCGTTACTGTTTAACATTTTTATTGGAAGCATATAGCCTATTCATTCTTTTGTGTTCATTGTATAGGAAAAATACAAACAATTTATTGTCACTAGTTCTTCTACTTCTGGGCTAAACACAGGGAAAATTATATAGAAAGATTTGCCTCTTACATTGTACATGCGCAGTTTTGGTCAGTGATATGGTACCATTTTGCCTTTTATTGGCCTACATTATGTTAAGCCCAAGAATTGGGGAGAGGGCAGGTTATGTAACGAGCATTTTATTGTATTAAAATTGACTCCTTTGAAATCCATATCCAGTCCATAGGGTCAAAAAACCAGGTTGACTTCCCTTGTTTTGGTGATTTTTTCCTGCTTGTGAATGTGTTATGTTCTGATTCTGGATGTCCAGTTTAGTGGTTTTAAAAATAGGCTGTTGGCTGTTGGTGTTACTCCATTATTACTAAAAAGAGAAGAAAAACATGTCTATGATTTCTCATGAGGAAGCAAAAATGTCTTCGAGGTACCACAGCAACATAATAGGGACTTTAAGCAAATCGCTACGGCGACCTCTACTACGGCGGTCGTGGATGCGGAGTCCTCGGGAGAGTACGTCACCGTAGCCCTCCAAATTTCAACTTTAAGCAAGCAGTGACTACGGCTCACTTGCTTTCGCTGTTATGACCTCCTTTGGAGAAGCGAATACATAAAACAACGTAGTTGTCACATGAAAGAAAAATATGGGCTTCACTTCAGACGAAGAATTCAGTACTGCATTATACTGTAAAACTTAATTTGCCACAGCGGACGAGATTATCTAGAACGAACCAAAAACACTGAAAATAGAAACCAAGTTCCCTCTTTTGAGAGAGACTTTGCGCAAGAATTTCTGTACTTAAATTCCAATCTTTCGTTTGCCAAGAAGAATATTAATAGAAAACATCATCGGAGGGCGATTTCTACACAAAACAGAAAACTACAATTGAAGATCGGAGTTCGCTGCAAGTGATTTTTCTTCTTATGTGCCGTATTTAACAAGAAATCAACAAATTCAACGTTTCAGATATTTTATTCTTGCGTAAACAACCTTCAGTGACATTTCATTAGCTTTATTGCTAACAGTCGTACTTACGGTTTCGTCTAGCCTTTGTTTTTTCTGGCAGTATTTCCGCGGCCATGTTTATGCATGGCACAGTCTGCTGACGATAGAAATCTTTTACGAGAAAACGCAGGGAAAACGCATTTACTGGAAAACCAGAAGCTTCAAATACTTTCTTGATAAAGTGAAAAACAATCTATGTTAGTTTTTAAAACTAGTGACCGCAAAGAATAGGAGGAGAGTCGACTTTTATACTCACGTAGTAGCGACTACTCCAGAAGGCAGTTCTTCACGTTGCAGGATTTAGCGCTACGGCGAAAGCTCATTTCCAAGCATGCGCACTGCTTCATTTCTGGGCTTTTTTACTTCCGGCCGCCGTAGCATAGGTCGCCGTAGCGATTTGCTTAAAGTCCCTAATATTGGGTCAGGTGTAGAGGCTCTGTAATATTTCCTCTTGTATTTGATAGAATGATTGAAAGATCAGTTACTGTTGTATATGAGATATGGTTGGGCTTAAAAGTTTACGCTTACCAGTCTACAATGTGAATGGATGCAACGAGGAATATTTCTCTCTTTTATCCTATTCCCCGTCCATGTCTTATTACGTCCATGCCTATCCTGTTATTACAGCTTCCACGGCGCATGACCTTTTGGTGTTTTTCGCGCCGTGAGTTTTGGATTGGTGATAAGTATGAGAAACGGATAGATTTGAATAAAACTCGATCGAAATATCGCTTGAAAGAATCGCCATTATGGGCATTCTACTCTCGAGATGGAGAGTAAGTGTTTTATTGTCGTCCATATTGTCGGAGATCTTAAAGCTGATGTAGGCTGAGGGTGTTGTACATGCATATGATTCAAGCCTCTTGTACACGCACTTTCAGTTCTATTTTTGTCGATTGATCACCGTAAAATTTTAGTTAATGGTGGTTTTATTTTGTGACAGAAAAAGGAGTCTTTAGGGGAAGTATTGGAGTCTCTGGAGAAGGTGAGATTTATGTAGAAATAAAATAACAGTACATGTGCAAATTTGGAGCAGCAAATTGCACCTCTTCTCGTGTTTATTTTTGTAGTCTGACGTTCTTTCGCATGCATCGATTGTATATTTTAATTTCGAAGTTTTCTACTCGTGTTTGCAGAAACGCTTTTTAGAATAATTATGTGAGGGCATTCGCAAAAGACCACGATTACTGTTTTTTAATAAAGCGAGAGTCTTTTTGGATAAAATATGGGCTTAAGCTTAAATAATTGTGGCTGAAACAGTTACAAAAATGTGATCGATCTGCAATTCAGTTGACAGTCTGAAATCGAAATTGTAAAGATCTCACAGCTGTAAGAGGAACAGGCATACTTAAACTTAATACGTGACGATTATCATCCTTTTTAAACAAATTATCGCTTCAAGATATAAACAGAAATCTGGCAAGCTAAGGACGAACGTTTTCAGAAAATTACCTGTTTATTATGGCAGACAAAAATTAAAAGTTTCAATTGTAGAATTGAATAATTTATAACTTTCATTATAAGTGGCTGTTTGACACAGGCCGGATAAAAAGACACAAATTGTGCGAGATAATTTTGAATTCTCATGTCTTTTTTGATGTGCTGTAGAATTTTGTTACAGTCTATTTCATCAAGTCTGGACTGAGTTTTTAATTCAAACTTTTTGGGAAACTATCCTGAGTTTTAGCCTTGCAGTCTTAGGCCACGGCTACACGTTCAAACATTGTTATAAAACATTTGTTGGATGAACAATGTTAGAATGTGTAGTATGCATGTTTGATGACGTCTGTTCAACATTTTTTGTTGGAAGAATGTTTTGATTTCGATCAAACATTTTCTCCAACATACAACAAATGTTGAAGTGTGTAGCCACCCTTTCAACAATGTTGTATTGCAAAGACCAATCAGAGTTAAGGGCCCAGTCTCCAATCCGAAAGCCTAATGGCAGAGGTGGAAATTGTTGAAGCCAGAACCCCGAAGCGACCTGTTTCCAACAATGTTATATTCGTATCCAACATTGTTAGAAGCGTTCTTACAACAATGTTGGGATGTGTTCTTCTAACAATGTTACAACGTGTAGCCGGGACTTTACACCTGGTTTTCACTAGTGACACAAGCACAAGCGCAATCATAAGTGCAAGCATAGGTAGCTTATGCTAAGTGAAAATGAACGCTACGCAAGTGAGTGCAAGCATAAGTGCAAGCACAAGGAAAAGGAAAAATTTTGATCCTTGAGCTTGTGCTTATGCTTGTGTTAAGCCCGTTTTCACAGTGAAATAAGTGCTCTTGTGCTTGCACTTATGTTTGCACTTGTGCTTGCGTCGCTAGTGAAAACCAGGCTTTTCACAATCATTTTGTTGCAGGATCTCAAAACCTTGGAATCAAGTCAACAAAGAACAGAACGGTTACGACAGAAGTTCATCGGCTCCTTAATATTGTACTCTATTCTGCTTTATATTATAGCAGCTCTTGTCTGCTATTTTTATGATTTCCCAAAGTCATGGAAAGCCAAAGCTGTCCGTTCACTTCCTCTTCTTGTATTTCCTATTGGGTGAGTATTATGGGAAGCTAAAGGCTGGTTTTCACTAACGATGGAGTCGGAGTTGTAGTTGGAGTTGTAAGAGTGCTTATGACCCAGTGAAAATCGAAAATCGGAGTTGTAAGCGGAGTCATGCATCATAAGTTCCACTGATTCAGAGTTGGAATCAGAGCGTTTCCATTTTCTTCTGATTCCGCCTATGACTCCATTGTTTGTTGTTGTAGGAGTTGGACGCAACCAATGGCAATACTTATTCTCATGCTCTCGGATTATAGTGCAAGACCAAAATAGTGCTTGCGACTCTGACAATCTAGTTTTCGCTAGATCATAAGCGACAAAGTTATAATGGAATCAGTATTTTGTTTCCGACTCTGTCGCTTTGATTTTCACTAGTTATTAACACTCCATGCTTCTGATTATAACTCCCACTAGTGAAAACCAGCAGTCAGTAACATTATCACAGCCTGTGATTTGTGCACAAAAAAACTCAACAACAAGCTTTATTTGCATGACTGTAAAAGTATTGCAAAAGTAAATCAAGGAGCTAAGAGAACAAGAATTAAACTACATAGTTTGATAAGAGGTTGTTTCATGAATAAATCAAAATAAACTTAACAAATTGAATAATTTATTAGTAAAATTATCACTACAGTTCATTAATTCAATCAGTAAACAGTAATTGAAATATTTGGGATTCTATTAACTATTCTATCATAAAAGACATTTTTAATTGACAAATACTTGGGACAACGAAACAGAAAGTGGATTTCGTCTTGCATCTTACTTGATGGTATATAATTTCATGGTATAACCTGCAGATGCGATTTGTATGGTGTGACAGAATACTGTTCCTGTTTTATTTGTTAATACTGGTAGCTAGAAGGAAATTAAACTTCTGACTCGTGTTTTGATTCTTGCAGGGTGTATTTATTGAAGAGGGTGCTTCATTATGTGTTTGTGAGCAGGATGAGTAAGAATGGTTAGTAATTTTATGTTTTCTTTTATATATAAACTAAGTTTAAAAGCTCGTTAATAATTCATGATACTCAAATTAAATTAATGTTTAATGAGTGTCTTTATATCTGATATAGACCCTGCTTAATTTTATGTCCGATTTTTCACGTCAAAATAAACCAAAATCTAAGCATCTATCTCAATCTTTCATCTGTCTCTGACATTCATATGTGGGCTGGGTGGGTGGGTGAGATCAAATATAGACTGATAGTGGCTGCCAGAGGCGCCTTAACAGGCTGACATCCGATCTCACCCTAGAGAAGCATTGTAAACCGCCATGAAACTGTGTGGTATGTGCGGTATATAAATCCATTACCATTACCATTAGTGTAAGAATGGATAGATGTACAGTAAAGCTTTTGAAGCTGCTCAATAAATTCGCTAATTTATCCATGTTTTATCAAGTCCTAAAACACTTGGATGTGCGTCATGCTTTAAACTTGACGAAACACTCCTGCTTGTTCAATTTAAACATTACATAAACAAGTCTAATGTTGTTTTAAGTGTATCTGTCTAGGCACTGTTGACTCTGAGTTTTTGACACATTAATTTTACAGCTAGAAGGCTTGAGGAGTTAAAAGATAGAAAAAGACAAGTTGTAAGTGGAATGTCCAGATTAATAGATCATCCTTTGAATTTTCCTTTTTGTTGCTCTAAAAATTCTTATTATCTGATTATTAAACTCCCTACTTGGATCCTTTGGTATCAGGATCATGTTGTAGTCTTGTGGCATCCTTCTGTAGCACTAAGAAACTTACTAGTTATACAAATCACTGATAAAACAAAATTCTTGAATCTTGTTGGCTATCACCAGCTGTGATTAGTAATAGTAATTGGACCGAGTGGAGTACAATTCAGGGAGTAATCACGCGAGTAATTTCAAAATCGTGCAAGGCTGATTTGAAAATACGAGCGCGATTACTCCCTGAATTGTACGACACGAGGTCCAATTACTAATTAATCGTATCTATAACAAATTTCGAGGTCCAATTACTAATTAATCGTATCTATAACAAATTTCGGATTTAAAAATTTCTTTTGGGAAGGTCTTTTGAGCGAAAACATCTGTAGCACTTTCCATATGTTTTGAAAACTGCAGGAAATGTTTGCAAAGGAAGCCATTAAAGCGCGCGTAATTGACGTGAAAATCACGTGGGTATCCAATTACAGGTGTCCAATTACAAAAAGTTCAAATTGGATACCTGTAATTGGACACCCACGTGATCGCGCGTCGATTACGTGACAAATAGGCGCGCGGAGAACCAATCACGATCGAGAATTTTGTTATAGATACGATTAGAACGTTAATAGGACAGTGTACATGTTACACCTTAAGATAACTGGACAGTATATGCACCATGATGCTCACTGAAATAGGACAGTTGCATTTGAATAGGATATTTGTAATTTATGATTTACTAACTCTCTATGTGACTTTTAATGCATAAAAAAGTTCAGTTACCATTTTCTATATTTCAAGTTTGTTATAAATGCGACCAATTGGTAGCAGGACTTTGTGACCTCCAGTTCGCTCTGTAATCATACTCGTGATTACCGGTAAACAAATCGGACTTCTGTTATGCAGTGCTCGTCCAATCTTGTTTACCACTCGTATGATTACAGACAGAATTGGACTTCACTCAGTCCTTTACTACCATTATCAATTTATGATCTTTGAGATTCTGAAGAATTCTCAAAATAATTAATGTTCATGCAATTACAGCCCTTTCAATATGTTCTGAATCAGGGGATGTAACTCTAAAAGTTGTCAGCAGCCAAGGCTTCTTTTCCAGCAACAGCAAAGAAGAGGGGGCTAGTGAATTTGGGTTGATAGGATCTTTGTTTAAGTTACCAACTTCCATCGCTGAAGTAGCCAAAGGTTTTGGTTGGCCATTGTTGCTTATTGAAAGAGCTAAGATGAGAATCTCCTGTAATTTTAAATCAGATCACACAAGTCTCTACACCCCTTTGGTACATCAACTCAGTGCTTCTACGATGTTGAACCAATTTCCCCAATCAGATCAAATATGTTTACACCACAACCTGTTAATTACGTAAAATGTTTTTGTGAACTCTTTCAGCTTGAAGAAGTAATGGAAAAAGAAACCTACAAAGCTGCGAAAGATCTCCTTGACAAATATGATCCTAATTCTGAAATAGTGAAGGTATGTAACATAATTATGCATTTATTTTAAGAAGCTTTTTTTTTCTAACATTGTTGATTAGTCAATGTGGTGGTGAGTGACTAATAAGGAGGTCTACACAAAAAATGTTTTGCTTTGAGGTGACTGCTTTTAAATGAGGACAGTATGTAATGAAGTATTTTTTTTTCTTTTTTATGTTCTGTTAATGGAAAGGTGGAGAAGAAAGATACAACACTGTCATCTCCTGCACCTGCTGGGATGCAAAGCCCAAGTGGAACAGTGGGCACAGGTCAGAAACTAGAAACAGTAATAGTAACAGTTCCGTTTTGATTGCTAGAAGTTTTGCTGTCTGTTTTGGCATTATTATTTTTCGTGAGAAATGTCATCCCTCTAATGTCATCCCTTTAAGGCTTAAGAGCTGTATTCTCTTTTGCTTCACAATTTATGTCATACTGTGATGGCAAAATTTTGTTTCTCATTTGAAAGTCATAAGGAACCATATGAACTGTCACTTACATGTTTGCTTGGATTGTACCTCGATCATATAACAAGTAAACTGACAGAGTTATAATAATCATTGTCACAAATAAAACCCAAATTGATCCCAGATTTGTTGTGAGATGTTCAAAAGTTCTTTCTGGAATGTCAATTCATATACAGTGTATCAGTGGCATCAAAAGCACAAGGCTAAGAAATTACATCTAATGCAGCTGATGTAGATATTACTGTTGAAATGTTCTGATATAATTCACCTCGCACTTTGCAGAATTAAGACAAAGAAATGTCCTGCCCAGGGTAGAGAGTCCTGGAGGTTCATTACAGCGCACCATCTCAGAGCCCTCTCTTGCGGAGTCCCCTGCACGGCTTAACCAATCAGTTACCTCTAAACAAGCAAGAGATTCATTGGAAACAAGAAAATCCAGCAGTCTCATGGATATATCTTTCTCACCCTCAACTGGTTTGTTTTTGGTTACTCTAGCTACCATAATATTTCAACAGGGGATTAAGAATGATGATGCAAGTGATTGTATCACTCAACTTCATATTATGATATGTATTACAACCAGCTGAAAACTCCTTGGTTGTAGTCTTATTATGGGTGCTGAACCCATTTGTCAAATGCGGTGATTCAGACTGGTCAGTTCTTAAAAGGAACTTAGTACACTAGTCCTTCTGCTTATTTTTTCCAGTTTGTGATATCTTAAGAGGGGAGGAGAGTTGGCGCAGAGAGCGCTCACCTTCCACCAATGTCTCCCGGGTTCAATTCCCGGACTTAGCGTCATAAGTGGGCTGAATTTGTTGGTTCTCTACTCTGCTCTGAGAGGTTTTTCTCCGGGTACTCCAGTTTTCCCAGAGTTGACTTGATTTAGTCTCCCAATTAGTAGAGCAATGATCTGTGCTCGGCTAAATACATTTGAGAGAGAGGCATTGAGTATGCACAGTTGTAAAACTGCAGTTGCAGTGTATTGCTATTAGAAAATTGTGTGGTAATAATTATTTAATGTTAATGTGTTGGGTAGTAGGTATGGCATCCCCATTGTCACCTGGTATGCCACGCCCTCTTGGTTCACCTGCACTAATGCTGAGGCCACCTCAACCGATCTTACCACGAGAGAGGACAGCTGTGGATAAGGTTTACTGTGATTTCTTGTTAATGTGGTCGCCAGAGTATTTAACTCTTCACAATGGAAAATTCATTACCAACAGTGAATTCAGGATCACTGAAAATTTATTGTCAGTTTATTGTTTTTCATTTATTAGTATTTCAAATGGCAATCTTCTCGAAAAACTTTACGTCACTTTCCCAGATCTAATGGTCTTGAAATTTTCTGTGCCCGCATCTTGGCGTCTCACTTTGTTTTGCAAGCCTAAAATATAGCTGTCTCACCTTCTTCCAAAGGCTTGTATTTACTGTTTACCACCTTTAGTCTGGAAATCATAGTGTTCAAGTCTAATATCAGAGGTCTCTAAACCAGTTCCTGACATGAATCCTTAGACATTTGAATCAAGATTTTAAGCCTGGATGATACAAGAAGTTGCTGAAACCAAGTGTACGTGGAATGAATTTCATTATCGGTTTGTGGTTGTTATTTTCAGGTGATAGAGTACCTTGTTGGTGATGGTCCTAACAACAGATATGCTCTGATTTGTAAGCAGTGTTGCTCTCACAATGGCATGGCACTGAAGGACGAATTCGAATACACAGGTACATGTACTGACTGTTCTAGATAAAAGCGAGGACTGTAAAGAAAATTCACTTCTCTTCTGCTATCTTTTTTAGACAGAACTTCACTCTTCTTGAAGTGAATCTTCTCATTTTTGGAGAGTGGCTCCATTTCAGGGGATGGGGGCAATAATGGCATTGAATTTACCTCAGTTTGTGTACTAAACATTGCCCCAGTTATTTTTCCCTGTTTGGCTATTTTGGAGAAAATGTCCTTCAACACAGCATGCATTTTTCTTATGACACAATGTGACATAACCAGCAATGCACCAGTGTCTGCATTATGAAACAGCTTTAGAATTAGATCGGCAACATGAAAAGTTAATGCACATGCAAGAGAAATCATCTTCCCAGTGAGTTGATGTTTAGCACTAGTTTTAGTGAAAGGCATCTTGAGCGAATGAGTTTACAACTCCTCAGTGGGCCAGAAGTCATTGGAAACTTGGTTTAAGTACAGGAAATCAGCAATCACTGCATGTTGTTGCTTTCAGCGTTTAGGTGCTGTTATTGTTACCACTTGAACCCTGCCAGAAAGCAGCGTCCTGTTGCCCCAAAACTGGATTATGACACCTGGACAGCTCCTAGGCCCACATCTTCACAAGTTGGGGGCATACGTTATCGGAAGCCAACAAATTCTTTACACTCCATGCTGGAAAAAAAGAATGGTAAGTAATAAAACTTGTAGTGTGAAAACTAGCTTAAAGGGCCTATGAAGTAAAACATTTCTTGTTCTAATATGATAGTTTATATGATATTTTTTAATTTTAACATATAGGTTTCAGGCAGTAAAACATTCACAACGCGGAATAAGTTGAACCAAAAGTTTTAAATTTGGCGCCGAAATGTGTGTCCATCTTGCGCGCGGCCAAGCGATTGTATTACAAAGCTGTGACGTAGGAAATGCTTCAGATGACATGAGTGTCTTGGAAAGTTCCTAGGTACTCCTACAGAATGGGATTAATTATAATGCTCATGATCAATCAGAACTGAGTGATTTTGCTGGCCACACTATAATCCCCTAAATAAGTCCTTTCGATGAAAAGAAGTCTAGTATTCATAGTTTGACTTTTTCAGTTTCCCAGAGGTAAACTTAGAAATGTTTCTTTGACTTATTAGTTGTACAGAACATTGCTGAAACATCTGCTGTTAATGGTAATGCTTTAGCAGGTGGTGATCACAATCCAGCTGACAAGTCAAAAGGTATGATAACTTAACAATCAAGTAACATGAAATAATGGGGATCGGGGAGACATATGCTTTTATAGTCATAGTTAGGTAATAGTAATAATATTAGTAATTTATACCAATCTTTATCTCAATGTCTCTATGATCTGTGTTACACTGCAAAATTTAAGGCTCAACTCAAAAGAGATGTTTTGCTTTAGTTCATGCTACTTGTGTGTTGTCATTATTCTACCAAGCTTTCACCTTTGTTGCCATTATTCCTGAATGCAAGGATTATTACAGACCCAGTTGGACGACATGAAGTCCTGTTACCAATAATTAATTGTACTTATAACAAAACTTCAAGAAAGAAATTTGAGTAAAATTGTTGGGATAAAACAAAAACAACAGTTTTCAGGACTGGATGCGTAAAAACAAAATAATGTATCAAAGTGCAACTATCCTCTTGCAGTGCTTGCAATGGCACATACTGTCCAATTACTTAGGCACGATGCCTACTCTCTCCAATTACTGCTAAAATCCTCGCTGGTGATACCCAATCAGATTCGAGAATTTTGTTTTGGTTTCATTTTCTTCTTTTCATCTCTCCTCTTTTTAAATAATGAATGAACTTTGTTTAGTGTCGGAGTATAATATTATTTTAGTGGGATCTTAATATTGTTTGTGATTAAGGATTCTTTTTGTTTTACCATCTTTTGCATGCAGGTGAAGTTAAGAACACTCCAGAAACTAAAGTGGAAAAGAAACAAATTGGAGATGGAAAACAAGAGGAGCATTAAGTTGAAATGATTTGTGGAGCTACAAATGAACATTTTTATGGTGGATGCAAGCTCAAAACAATTTATCGTAAACATGAAAAAGAACATAAACTGCTAAGTCTGAAGAATTTAGAAAGATAATTTATTTATGTGGACAAAAGGTGCGACTTTTCAGAGTGATGGGGCTACAACAAGAACTGAGAGAGGCTGGGAATGACAATGATTGAATTGGAGCTGGCGATGTTGTCAGAAAGCTGTCTGAATTATTATAACTGGATATTAGTATAATATTCCATAGTCAATTGCAGGATCCATTGTTATTGACTTAAAGAGTTGAGCCTAGATTTTGAGGCCTTTTGCACCTTCTGGCATGGAGAGACTATCACAGGAACGGTGTGGTGGTGATGGTCATTTTTGTGGTGATGTTGTTGATGATGATGATGATGATGATAAATTTTGAGGGAGTATAGGGTATCGTGAGAAGTATGATTGGCCACATTTTTGGTGTTTATCCTCATAAAATGTGTTTATTATATGTAGTAACCTTCAGCCATTCATTTTGAAGATTATTGACTCACAAAGCTAGAACAATGGCGATTTGGTATTGATACACCAGCAGTGTGATAGAAGCTAAACTTCAGCCTCTATTATTTATTTGTCATGCAACAAGATTCTGTAGGCACCAAACACGATGTGAAATGTGTGCTTCAGAAAATATCCTTACCCCTCCCATGGAAGGTTTTAGGGACTGTACCCCTCCCCTACCCCCTTTGGAATTCTAATTTTCTCTCATGCTTCCCTTTAGAAACTTTGGCTGTTGAGATGCCCTTCCCCCTTGGAATTTCCAATGCCCTCTTTTTTTTTGGGGGGGGGGGGGGAGAAGGAGGGAGGTATGGATATTTTCAGAAACCATACAATATATCAGAAGATGAGGAAACTGCCTGAAATCACGGGTATATTTTTTATGAGACATAATCTGAACTTCACGTTTTTCCTCTTTCTGTAAAGAGGAAAACAGTTAATCCAACATTAATGGTTCAACTTTGATGAAAAATTTCATGAACTTTTTTGAAGAAAGAGATTGAGTAGTAAAAATAAGGATGAAAGCAGAAAAGAGCAACTTCCATGTGGCCTGAACTGAAACCCCTGTGAAAGTCTGCCATGACCATCTTCAATTAAATGTTACTCTAAAAGAATGCAAGACTTTTTCGGATGGCAACACCATGTGTTGTAATCTTTAAACTGATCGGTGTAATATTGTGGAACAAGTGACACTAACTATTAGACGCTTTGTAATATGACTGAAGTTATGACTTAGATGAAAATCACCTGTGATGTAGGTAAACTTGAAATATTGTATATTTATTTACACAATGAACCTACAATGGTTAATGTACATAATTGCAATGATTAACATACAAAAAACTAGAACAAAAAGAAATGGCGAGGGAACCAAATAAAAACCATGAGGCTTGTATGAGTTAGTTCCCTCCCAATAAATAAAAGATGACTACTGTAAAAGCTCTATTAAGCCCCAGGGGGGCTTATTTAATTTCAGGTCTCATTAACGGGGAGCGTATTAGAGAGGGGGCTTAATACAGAGTGGGGGGCTTATTTCAAATCTTAACACCCTGTTTTCGTCTTAAAACAAACAACCACAGTGAAATTTTATTATCTAACAGAGCAACAAACGGTATTACGTGTTTGAGTGTATATTTGTTTAAAAACAAACCAACTGGGCCACATGAAGTTGATTTCACAAGAGGGATTAGGAGTGACTAATTACAAAATCTCAACCCAAACGGGGGAGGGGGGCTTATTAGAGAGTGGGGTGGGGGCTTATTACAATGACTTCCAAACAGGGGGCTTATTAGAGATGGGGGGGGGGGGGTTAATAGAGCTTTTACGGTAAACCTAGACAATATGGTAACTGAAGTGTTGGCAAGTCATATTTGTACACACTGAACAGAATTAGGAAATGCTGATAATAGTTAACGTTTGGCTTCAGCTGCTCTTTTTTGCTTTCTAAATTATTTTCGTTGTATTTAGTATACAATTACCGATTTACTCTGTAACTTGAGGAGCCTTTTGTTATTTATTGTAGTTTCAAGCCAAAACCAGTGATAATATTGCTTGTAAATTATATTGAGTTGAACTTGAAACTACTATTGAGAGACTGTCTTCTAAATATTGACAAATATCCACAAAGAGGACTTAAATTGTTAAGTTAGTGAAAAGTGCAAGTTATTGGTTGTGAATGGAACAAAATATATGAACGTTGCATGTTGATTCTTTGTTGTATGGATGCCTGGTTTCACTGAAATGTAACTGAGAGAGTAAAATTCATAAGGCCAATGTGAGCAATAGTGTGGGGTATACTTTCCTCTTCCTTGAAATCAAGTGGGGGGGGGGGAGGGGGGTACTTGGGTAAATTTTTGCTGGGCATGTGCTGCTGGCCTCTCAGAACCCCTGCCCCAGTATAGTCTATTCTGTGACCAAATATAGACCCCATCTTAGTCACTTTTGGGCAAATGTAATTTTCGTGATCCCAACTTAGTCACTTTCTGTGTATGCATCTACCTTGTAATGCGTTTTAAGTAGGTCATCCTGAAATGAATTGACACATTTGTTAAACTGCATGTAGAATACTTTACCTTTCACCTACAGTACAAACATTCTGGTACATTTACCCCCAAAATCCCGAAAATGTGCGACCCCATTCTAGTAAAACGCAACCCCATAGTAGTCAATCCATAGTGATAATGCGCCCCCACCCAGCGGCACATCTCCATTAGCCTATTACTGGGAAGTGCCCCCCTCCTTCCCCCGGGGAATCAAGAAGGCAATGGTTAGTGAAAACAAACTACCGAGGTTACAGCAAACCAACAACGAAGGTAGTACTGTACTGAGGTATGATTTGTGCCCTAAGTTGTAGGAGCATCGCCTTGCTTCCAGCAGAGGAGCATACTCCTGCACTAAATCCCCACAACACCTAACTTCTTCATTGATTGCTACTGCTAGGTCAAATTAGGACTAACAGGTCACGAGAATAAAGAACGTGATCACAAGAGATAAAATGACAGTTTCTCCCCAGTAGTACCATGAGAGGTGCTTGGAGAGTACTAGGAGGGGTGGGGTGGGTTAGTGCAAGACGGGAAGAAAAAGAAAGCATATACAGCTTCTGTTTCTTTTCCAAGCAGAAGAAACTGTGGATGCAAGGAGAAGAAATTGAAGGTGAAGTTTGGTCCATTGGGCTTATTAGTGAGGGCC
Source organism: Pachyseris speciosa (assembly GCA_016490735.1). Lineage (NCBI taxonomy): Eukaryota > Metazoa > Cnidaria > Anthozoa > Scleractinia > Pachyseridae > Pachyseris > Pachyseris speciosa. The sequence continues at coordinate 48,838 of JAEMWC010001696.1, read as the reverse complement.
CGCGGTAGGGGAGGGGCTGGTAGGATTGTAGTCCTACCACTTTTTTTCTTGCATTGATTTTTCAGGGCTCCAGATGACATGGAAGATGGATTAATTTTACCTCTTGAACGTGGCCAGTTGTTTTAACCCTGCTACTTTAAAATGGTCTCCACGGTCCCTGTTAGTGGAGAGGGCAGAAGGGAGGACTCCTCCTTCATTATAAGACGTCCTATCTATAAACCAAAGGGTTTTCAGTGTAAATCAGCAAAATACTCGGTTGTTAACGTGAGATTCGGAGACGTTTTTCGCTGTGGGTTGCGTTAAAAGCAGACCCGGAAGAAAAACATATGTAAAAAAGGAAGGAAGGTACAAAGGACTAAAAAAAATAAACAAACGAATTAAAAAATGAAGAAGTAAATGAATTGACTGACAAACTGTGTCCTGACAGTATGAGCAAAACTCGTGACTATTACTACCTCGGGTATTTCTTCAAGAAAGCGCAGCTTAGCTATGGTTTAAAATATATCAGTAGTTCCACTGAAAGAAAAAATGTGTCGATTCATGAGTCGAACTAGAACAATATTGTCACTCAATGTCTTCAATTGAAAAAAGATAATTATTTCGTTCTCTGAATATTTATTAGAGGGAGGCTCATAACAATACCTCATCTCGATTTTACAACAAATCTTTTTTTGTTTTTAAGGTGTGGCATCTTTGACTGCTCCTACTCACAGAATCGTTGAAGGCTTTCTTTCCTCCCCCCACCACCCCCCATCCCCCCTTACAAACACACCCGGAAACAAACAGACCGGCCAGCTTGTCAGAACTTTCGCGAAAACCCAATTGTTATTGTTTTTAATACTTCCTAAAAGATATCTACGCCGGAAAAGGGAAGGGAAATGAAAAATTCGACCCACTACCAACTTTTCTTCCCTTAACTTTCGTAATGTCAGAAATCATTTTGGTTAAAAAAATACATGAGATCGATTGAAGGACCTATGAACTGAAGAGGCCTTCCAAGGGGTACAAGCGACAAGCGACATGGCTTCGAAAACAGGCGACAATCTTCTCCCAAAACAGCGACAACCGAAAGAAACTGGCGGAAAATGCGCGACATTTTGCGACAGCGATAATTCACTTTCCATTCCTCTTTGTTTCATTGCTACTGCGACATTTGTTCCTAACGAAATAAGCGACAGACATAGTCGTAAATGAGCGACAAAGCGACACCAGACCACTCCTTGGAAGGCCTAGAAAAAACACAATTTATTTCCTCGTTTGGTATTTCTGATGATCGGCACTTCCCCGTATATAAGCGACAGGTGTTCTAGAGGTTACGGTTTACGACGGAAAGAATATTAAAAATAAGACAGCTGAATTTAAAGGCATTGTTTCTGTCGGCGTCGTGCTCAAGCAAATTCATTTGAAAGTCCATACTGTATGTAAGTTTTTGAAACACCGGAAACTGTTGGTCAGATAATCATTTACAGGCCTCATTTCTTAAAAAAACAGTAAAAAACAAGCAAGGCTGGTTACACGGCTAGGAATATATATATTGAAACCAATATTTCGGGAGGCACTGCCTTCCTTCATCAGGGTGTTACATAATATGTTACATAATATGTAACACCTTGATGAAGGAAGGCTGTGCCTCCCGAAATATTGGTTTAAATATATATATTCCTAGCCGTGTAACCAGCCTTGCTTGTTTTTTACTGTTTTCTAGTTTACAATTTTATAGCTGGTTAGATCTATTACAGGATCCGGCTCTTCTATTTTGCAACGGTGGTCCTTGCTAAAGTATTTTCCAGTATTTTCTCATTTCTTAAGCAGTTTCTCTATTTTTTGTCTCTTGCGCCGGAGTCTACAAGTAACATGGCTTTTCCTGCGAACTGAACGGGATTCGTGGTTCTAGGCAACACCTTACGCAGCAAAATTTTATTTTGTCCTCTTGGAAGACGGTTTCTGTGTAAGGCCGGTTACAGACGAGCAAGTTTTCCTTGACAAGTGTCATTGACAATTTTTTATTTGCTCATATTTATGAACGACAAATTTTCTTTGACAAGTTTTGCCTTCACAAGTTTTATTTGCTGGTGTGAACGAACGAACAAGTTTTCTTTGGCAAGTATTCACTGTAGCCAGCAATTCAATTACACAGCGGACAACATTTTATTTGACAAGTTTTCCTTGTCGACCCGTACAGACGAACAAGTTCTGCAATGTGTCAAGTTTTCCTTGACAATTTTGTCTTTACACACCAGCAAATAAAGTTTGTCAAGTCAAAACTTGTCAAGGAAAACTTGCTCGTTTATTGAATTGAAAATGTTTACAAAGAGGGGAATTTTGGCGCGTTAAAACTGATTTCCCGCCTTATCTTCCACGTTATTTACTTTTTGCTGTCAATCAAAGGAGTTGTTACCATAGTAATATTAATTTTTGGCCTCGTTGTGTGTAAATCTGGCTTGTGATTGGCTGTTGTTGAAGTCCTGTTGTCGCAGTTGCAAAATGGCGTCTTTCTTGAATGTGACCCGCCCCAGAGCCCATGGCTGAAAAAAACGCCAAAATGGAGAGGGGCCACTCACGCGAATATCTTGTTGTTATCTTTGGGTTTTTTCCTCCATCCCGAACCAACAGAAACTATCTCAAATCCTCTTCTCAGAGGTTCGAATCAACGAGAAAATGCGTTCTTCTTTGGCCTGGAATAAATCGAATTGTGTTTTCAGAGAGTCGAGCAAGGTGTCATTCAATACGGTTTGGTGCACCAAAAAAGGCCTCTTATAGGGTGTGCGAATTTCTCATTCGCTCATCACCGAGTGGTCGGCCGCTCAACGCACCACGATGGCGAATGCGTAGGAATAGCAAGACGGAACGGACTTGTACGTTCGTTTTTCTCTCTTCGCTGAACGAAGAAGCACTCCATTCACCTTTATGGAGGAAATACAGTCCAAACACAGCGCTTTGAAGTTTGTAACGAGCAGTTTGAACACAAGTACGTGCAAGCATTGTTTGTATAAACTAGTCGTACGGAAAATTGTATGCATATTTTAGCGTTCCTTTTACGTCTGAATCTTCCCGACAGCAAACTTCTGTTCGTCGTTTGGGAAGGTTGCAATGAGCTTTTAGCTTCGTTTTCGAATGCCTTCTGGTCGTGTTTGGGAAATGGCGGAGGAATCAAGTAAATTTCCCTATTTGGGATTTTGAAAATTCATGAAATTTGGCGATTAATATTCGATATTCTCTTGTCGTTTCTAATTTTCGGAAATTTATTCCTTTCGCAGTAGATGTTGGTGCCAAGAAAGAGCAAGCAAAAACGACTACCGTCATGTTTGAAGGAAAGAACATTCACTCTTCGCCGTTGGACGGGAAATTACTCTGTAGTTACAGCGAGAAACTTTGTAAGCAACGGAGACTCAATGGCTACGCTTTCTGTATTCGTCATGTGTTGGAGGACAAAAATGCCCCGTTTAAACAGTGCCAGTTTGTGGCAAAATACAACGGACACCAGTGTACAAATCCTATACCATTTTCCGAGGAAAGGATGTAAGAATCTATGCTGTTTTTGTGATATTTCTCTTTCGCTTCTGTCAATTTGCTTGAACGCTTTCGCGCTTTCTTTTCTTCGACTCCGAGCTAACCTTTGTTATGATGTGGCGATTGCTTTACCCCGCTTTAACTCGTCGCTTGAACGTTCTTTTACTTTAACAGATACTGCAACAGCCATCTGCAAGTTCTAGGAATTGTTCCTAAAAAGAATCGACGAAAGAAACCGGGTGAAACTGGTGAAAGCGAAGTGAATTCATCTTCATCGACCTCTGAATCGAAATTACGGACAGATGTTTTAACGACTCCTAGTTCGTCAAACATGTCCTCGCTTCCTCCCCAAATCTTTCCTGTTCGTCTAAAGAAGCCTAAAATTCAACCTCTGAAGAGAAGCTACTCGAATATTCCTGCTATAGAAGAGTTGAGAGAGAGTAGAAAGAAATGGCGGAAAGACAGAGCTGATTTATTCACGATTTACGGTAAGAATTTTCATGATTTTTTCTTCTATCTTGGTCGTTGTACCTCGCCGTCATGCGATTTCGTGTTTTTGTACAGAATAATTTTCTTAGGACCTCGATAATTTCGAGCACGAAATAGATCACGTTTCAACAACATGGGACATCTCTATTATCATGCATGGCTTTCTCGTGTTTTATGAATTCAAAAAGCCAGTTGCTGTTTTGTCATTTCTTGTCTTAGCAGATGTATTTGCCCTAACTAGCTCAAAATCTTGGGAACGATTTCGTGCAAAATTGAAATGTATCAAAGAATGGACCTTTTGTTTTAACCAGGAGTGAAATTAACATCGATGTCGATTTCACGACATTTCTTTGACGTTTTGGTACGCGAAAACGTCCACCAGTTTTGAGGCCACGTTTTCACTTTTCCTAATAGACTATACTTTAGGGTGGCAACCTTTATTGATTTCCTCTGGTTTTGTCCTGTTCTTTAATATTCACTTGACACGGGATTAGAAAATTCATGTGATAGTCACAAACACATTGAATTTTATTTCATTTGGTTGAAAACAAGGAATTACCTGTAGTCTGAGGTACTTTTTCACACTGTTACTAAGATAACCTTTCCCTTTCTGTGAAGAAAGAGGAATAAAGTGATAAGCTGTGTTATACAGATCTAAAATCTAACCATCATATGCCCTCAAATCCTTTTGAAATAGGTGATCTAGAGTGTACGCTTTCTGGTCTAGTGACTCAGTTGTACCAGGCTCTATTTTTATCTTGGTGTGTTTGCTTCAGTGTTTCTAAGACAAATATTTTAGAAGATGAGAGGTTGCCTAGAATCATTTAGCTTTCAATTTTTGTACAGATTGTTGAATCGCATTGATGTTAATGTAGTCATCTCATGGCGAGTATTGGGTTTGGTAACTGATTTATTTCCAAGAGTGATGAAAATTTCAGTTCTCCTTACAGTATCAAAGTGACACTGTTGATTGTGAGTGTATAGAAGATTTGTTGAAAAATGTTATCATCTAGATGTAAAGCCAAGTTCAATTATTGCTATCTCTCAATTATCCAGACTGTTCTTTTCGGTCCTAAATATTTCTTTTAACCCATTGACTACCGCAGGTTTTTACATTTTCGGAGTGATTTTCCACCTATAAACGATGAATAGCAATTCGTGACTCTTTATTTCAACTACCAGGGAAAAGTGGTGCTGTCCTAAGCCACTGGAGGCTCAAGGTTTCTGAAAACGTCATTTTGACGTAGCTATTTTTTATCCGTGAAGCGACAACAATGGCCTAAGTTGGGTTTGCTTGCGATTTCTGCTAAATTTACAGCCATTTTTCATCTTTAGCGGCTGCCTGATGAGCATCATTAAGCGTGACGGTAGCTAAGAGTCCACTTTCTCAAAGAATCGAGCAAGGTGATGTACTTTGTTGTTGAATTTGGCTTGTTACTCGACGAACTGGGAATTTGGCCGGTCGAACACTTAGTACCTTTGGGACTCGACTATTGATGAATTTCTCGACCTACCGCCACATATTTTGGAATTTCTGTGTACTGAAGATGACCACGAGCAGGAAATTTTGGCGGTAGGTCGGAGTGGCTGTAGGCTGTATATGTGAAAGAATTGGGGGAAGGAACGGGCGCTGTCAAAAATTCTTGTTAGTTCCCAGCATGCAATGCACTCAAGATGTTGAAAATGTTGGGAAGGCCCGAATGCACTGGAACAAAAGGCTGTATCTATGCTCGGGAGAAGAATATCAACAAAAAAAGTCATTTCTAAGCTAGAAAAAGGATTGAATTTCGTTATGATGGTTGAATTTTGGTTTTTGGACGATGATTTCCCTAAAAAACATGAAGGCAAAAAGGGCATTTTTGTTGTTTCTCTTTGACGTTAAAAACGGCCAGTTTCGTTCTTGTCCAAACTCAAAAGGCCATATTTGGTAAAAATCGCTACGTTTCTTGCATTTATTGGATATCCAAATTTAAAGGGCATTCCATTTCGTGCTCACAACTAACAGTTAAGGCAATATTCGTGCGATTGAGAAAGTTGCAATGTTTTGAAGCATGGGAGTTTTTACGGCCGGTTTTGGCCGGCACGGGTGCCAATGGGTTAAGGTTGCTTGTATCAGTTTCCCTCACTTGGAGAGGTTGGCAAGTAGCTTGTGCATCACACTTTATATACATAAGATTTGAGGTTACTTTTGTCCTGTTTAAAAAGAAATTTGCCATATCTACTTGATTGACTTTAGATATTTCAATTACATAGGAAAATTTGTTTCCGGAAGCTTAAGGTATTTGCCCCAGTAAAATTAATCTGTTTTATTTTTCACCCATGCTTTGCTATCTTGTTTGTCGGTGTCCCTATTTTGCAGAAAGAGAGATTTTTTTGACAAAATACCTTTGAGGAGATGAGAACTCCGATGCTAAAATTCGTCTGTTTACCGGAAGTCAAAAATGTTTTTGAGTGGAGGATTGGGTCGGTTGCTAGGTGGTACAATCATTTTTCTGCTTTTTTGCTGACTCTTATGTATATTTAGCTTCTTTGAAGGTCTTTAGTGTGCTGTTTATCTTCGTAGATGCCATATTTGATCAGAAACTTGTCAGTAGTCTTCTGGGGCTATGATTTGACAACACCGGAAGTCTGGGATGAGTACCCACTTAGCAACGGTAAACAAAACAAACCTTGTGGTTTCAGTGAATCTGCAGGCCTTATCAGCAGCAGAAATTCATTCAAAGTGGCAGAATCAAATGCGAAAGACTTTCATCTCTTTCGTCTCCTCAAAACAATTCATTTTATGGGGTTTTTGATGAGACTTTTCACACATTGGACTGGAATTTCGATTTCTTGCCTAAGGACGACCCAGGGAAAATGAAATTACTACTCGTAGACGAACCAATGTAGTTTCAGGTCCGATCGGTGAGTTTGTCTTTGTCTTAAAAAAAATTATTGCACGCAGTGAATTAATCCAAAAGCAACATTTTTCGTTTTTAACAGGAATATTTCATTTCAGATTGGGCCCAAAACTAGATCAATGCAACATGTAATAATTGAAACAAATTCGATGAAATTTTGTCATATTTTCATACATGAAAAGAAAAAAACAGAAAGTTTGTGATTTTACTTCAGTTAATAATTAACCCACCACGCACCATGGGGGACCTGAGCTTCCAAAATTTTGACATAAATAGGTGCTTCATTCCATGGAGATACCTCCAAACATATTTGAAATGATACAAATTTTATTTTTTGAAGTGTGCCCAGTTTTAGCAGGGCAGACACTTTAAGGTGGGATTTAACCTAAATGTCATTTTTTAGCCGCTTTTCATGGATTTAACATTGATATCTTGTTCACGTCTCAAGCAATTAAAAATCCCTATGCTCATCCCACGAAGCTGTGTTGTGGGTTATTTTTTGAATTTTTTTGTGATCTTTGGGTATATTTGAGAAGAGATAATTTTTCTCAAAGGATTAGTTAAGGATGGTACCTCCTAATACAAAGATATTTTTTCGCGGATTATCACTATGCTAAAATGTAGATGTTGGTAAGGGCTAACGAAAATTGAAAAGAAAATTGGGGGTAGCCATGCATTTTTCAGAGATAATTAAGTCCAAAGCTGCAAAAAATAGAGACTTAGTATTTTTTTTGCAAAAAAGAAAAGAAGAAATACTTCTCTGAACATTTCCTTAGAATTCCTGTTTACATATACCAAGGCAACAACAAACCAAAAGCTTTGAAACACATAACAACTGGTGATATAAAAACTACTTTTTATGTGGTATTCATTACAAAATCACTGCATTGAAGGCATTTTTGGCCATGACTGCTCCCTTTTAGTTGAGCAAAAACACAGGCTAAATATATTTTGCAAACTACGAAAAAATTACCATGTGTTGAGTAGGCTTACCACTTTCGTTTTGTGAGGTAAAAAGTGGGGGTCACCATGCGTTTTTTAGAGCTAAATTGGTTATTTTCTACTTTTAAGGCGCTGTTTTGGGGGCTTGAGACAATTTTTGCTCTACCCCTCCCTAGTAAGTGAAATATTTGCATGTCTTTTCCTTGGGCATGCTGGGATATCCGGTATGGCGACACATGCTGGAACAAAAAGTTTTCTTGATTCTTCGGGAATTAGAGGACATTTTTTCAATGAAGGTGGCTTTCAATGCTAAGAGCAAATTTGAAGACATTTTGAGATCTGCATTTTGCGTAAATTTCAAAGTTTTTTCCAGCATAACTTGCCCTTTTAGGCTCTGGCAAAGTGGAAGACAAACACGTATGTAAGATCACGTTTTGTAGATTACTTTCGCAGTTGTTTCTTGTGGTTGTATTATCTTTCTGGAAGGAGCATAAAAACTACGCAGTTTGAGAGCCAGTATTCGTGATTCCTTGCCTCTGATTTTCGCAGTCCGTTATTCAGGCCAATAAAGTTCAACTTTTCATCAGTTACAAATGTAAGACATACTGTTATGTTATATCTTAAGTTTGATGAAAACATCTTTTTATTATTGTTGAAACAGCAATAAAATAAAAGAATAAAACCGGAACGGATTTGTTGTGTATTAAACCGATATGTGTAGCACATGACTTTTTTAAGCGATTCCTTTGAATCAGTTTATACAGCGATATGTTTTGATTAAGCTTAATTCTTATATTATTTGCCACTTCACTTCAATTGCTTTTCCCGGCGTGATTCAGCGTAATTTCATAAAACGCACCACAATAACGCTTTCGTTTACAGCTTTTGGTGTAGACAGCCTGTTGCCAATCCTGTAAAACTATCCGCTAAATCAAGAGCTTACAAAAAATACGATAACCATCAAAACAAACAATCTTCTGAGGAAATCGCGCGAGTAATCATGCAAGATAAGATGGTTGCGTGGTGTGCAGAATGAATGCGCACTAGCAATAGGAGGCACCGTCCTTAAATAGAGCGATATCACATTTCTGATGAACAATAGATTTTGCCCGTCCAGACTCGTCATCAGGATGAGTTCTAGCTCCCATTGGATTAAGATCCTTTGTGTTTGCTCGCCTTGTGGACAAGGCTGGACGGGCAAATCTATTGTTCACAACAAGCGTGATATTAGTCTATTGAGGGAAATAGGTAATTGTGAAGATTTATTGAAGGTTTAATATTGGAATTTGAAGTTAGAAATTAGTAGATGGACACTGAAACTGCAAATTTGCTCTGTCCAAAGGACTCTCGGTGGATTGCAATTAACAACGCTACAAACAATGAAGAAGTGTAAGTTGAAGCTGTAATAGAAACAAAATTAAAAGTTACAGAAGGGTGATAAAATAGAAAATGCATGAGGGAAATACATAGCCAAAAACAATGAAACAATTACTTACATTGTTAAGCCCACTGAATAACTTGAATGAAACTTGAACTGGCATAAAACTTAAAGACAAACTGCAAAAGCTAAACTAGAAAACTAGCCCCTATTACTGCGAAACTGACATGTTAAATGCACTGATAAATTATGCGCAAGCGAACCAAAAGCAACGTAAATGGAAAGGAATGGCACAAAAGACATTAATGAACAGGTGAAACATAAGGCAAAATAACTAGGGGAAAAAAACCACTGATTTGTAATGAAAAACAATAGAAAACAAGACAATTTGAGAAAAATGTTGCACTTAGAACTTACAGACACCAAACAGTGGGGAGGGAGAATAGGACCGACACAAACAACGGCTGCGATGAGGCTAACAGGGAGCCAGATCCAGAGAGTAATTGTAAAACTGCATAAGTGGAATAACACTTCAATTTTACTTCATGTAATACAGTTCACTATTCTCACCACCTCCTGTTATTTGTTGTGAATCATTTCTGCTTTTATGCAATTATGCCAGAATTGCACACGGTTGACTCTTCTTCTGCATTTCATGCTTTCGCTTGGTGGTATTTGGCAAAAGCATGCCTGGTCATGCCATAAGCTGTGGAGAAATTCTTGAAAGTTAGCCCAATGTTTGTGAAAACAGTAAAAAGAACAATGTTATGGTGGACTAACCACGGTAGTGAATTCAACTTGGCCCATAGGCTACAAACAAAGTGATGTTAGGTGCCTGTGTGTGTACTGGTAGTAACAGAAAAGGGCATGAGCAAATATTGATCTTTTGGAATCTAGATTTTGAAATGTGTGAAAATGCATGTGGGAATTGTTGAGCTTGTGAAGGCTTTTGCAAGGAAGCAAGCCTGGTAACCCCCTTCTATTTTAGTTTTATTGGGAGGAAATTTCACACAATATTCAAGAAAATTCTACCAGAGGAATGTTGCCATGTTTACTGCAAAAAAGCTGGAAAGCCACCAGTTCTCTCCATGACACATAATTAAGCACAACAAATGTTGAGCGCACTATGACCATGTTTGGACATCGTCTCAGTGTGTTGAATAATAATACAGAACATGTAACATTTCATACTTTCATTTACCCTGGGTGACAGAGGTTATTTTTTTTGTTTGATGGAGGGAATTTATGCGGTGAAGCCACGGCAACGAGGCGCAAAGTGCAGAGAGGAAAAAAATAACCTCTGGTCTCACGAATGCTGAACCTCGTTTCCATGCAGTTTTGTGTATCAGATATCCAACCAAACTGGTTTTTGTCAGCAGGAATACATGGTGTCTGATCTTATCATTTTTCATATTATTTCTGACGTCGGATCGATGTTCCAGTGAACCATGAAAACTTGTCGGTACTGGAAAATGTCAAGGAAGGTCATTACGCTGGTTTAAATTGTTTGCTCATTCGTCGACGATTTTTGCAGGGTTGTAACACGAGTTTGATAATTTATGGCTATGGGAAACTAAATTTATTCCATGGCAAAAATGTTAAGAAGCTAAATGTGCCAGACCATTGTGGCACAATTATCTGCTGTTTTGGATTTCCCGTTTGTAACTTTGTAAACAAGGTGATGCCTCTTCATGGTTCTGCACAAAATGCAAAATGAGAGTTGGAATAGTTAGAAAACTTATATGGAGCCTTGGAAATTTTCAGGAATTTCGCCACTTTTCCTCTTGAATAATATAAGCTCTGGACTTGTAAATATTATATTATGCTTTGATACGTCGTCAACCAAAATGCTGTAATAACCAAGAGAGCAGGCTGCAATACTGCAATTGGCAAGCTATAGAATGAGTGAGTGGGCAGATCACCATAAGAATATGTAGATCGCGTAGGTAGGCGCAAATTGCTGGAACAAGTTCAAAGATTAAGGATTTGTCACAACTCGTTGGTAAAACAGCCAACAAATCCTTCCAGTTTAGGAACACCAACAACACTTCTTCTTGCACGGTTTTAATGTAGCAATCTCATTTCTGTCCCAACCGGTTTGTCAGCAAGGAAACCACGCTTTTTCTAAGCCAATCAGAGTTGTTGTTTATTTGAAGAACCAATCAGCAGAATAGGACAAATTCTGTCTCAGTTTGATGATATTGAAAGGAATATCTTGGCTCGTGCGACCAGAGGCCCGTCTCTTGCATTCTACTTTGGCTTTTCAGGGAATTTCTCATTTTGATTCACTTTGTTATTTCTTATAAGCTTTGTTTTTCTTTGCCTTTACAAAACACATTGACCACTGCAAACTTCTAAATCAAACTGCTACAAGTTTCATGTCAAAACTTTTTAATTTTAGACTGGTCAACTGGTAAAAGTCACATTTGTGAAACCCTTCAACTCCTTATTATCTGTTAGACAAGATCTTGTGGTAAATTCACAAGTTTGACACATTTTTCTTTCTTTTATTTAAGATATAAACAGCTCAGATGGAGAAAGTTCTAGTGAGGGTGATGAAATGCCGTGGCAACAAATGTGGCTCTCTACTGACAGTGACGTTGATTATGACGCTGTCAGGAGGGAAAACAACTGGTGAGTGTGTGCTTAATTAATAACTTGCATGAATGTATGGGTGTGGTGCTGGAAAGCAAGGACAATGATGGTGATCGTGATTATGTCGGTGCTAGTGGCATGGAAATAACTTATTTTGATTATTAAGACATTCATTCCTCCCTGCTGCATTCTTCCTTCAGGTGACAAGAAAAATCGGTGATAGGAAAAGCAATTTCATCATCGCTTTTAAGAAATCAGCATGCAATTTTTGTCGATTTCCATCTTCAGTTGTCGCAGCTTGTGTACTTAATCGTGTTAGCTTTCCACTTTACAACTCCACAAAGGTATATTCAAGAGGATCAGATGAAAAATCATCCGCTTTACAATCTTCACATGCTCTGATCAACACCATTCATATTCACTTCATGATACATAAACAGTCTGGCAAGAATCTACGCATTTCTACTACCCCCTGAAACTTGCAAACCTTGAACAAAGAGGACTGCGGGGACAAATACAATTATACTTACCAGGGGGAGGCACAGAAGAAATGTTTCATCCAAGTTTAATGAATAAATTAATCAGAATTGAGTGAGTGAGTAAGTGAGTGACATCAAAGTACCTCCTATACCTCATGGCATGACTACATCATCCATGAGCTAAAAAGGGGACTGCCCATGCTCTTTTAGGAGCAGTGAGACATTGAAAATGCCCCATTTTGGCATTATTTGATGCTTATTGTAAGAACTTATTTCAAGTTATTGTAAAATCTTTGTGAACCAAGACTCATGAGAACAAGCATTAAAGTTAAGTCCATTCGTCATTATGTTGGTCACAAATAAACATTTTAAGTTTGATTTAGATGGAAAGCTGAGTCTGTGATTAAAAATTTGAACCAAATTTCTTGACAAGGTCACTAAACTGCAAATAGAAAAGACCACAGTGTATCTGCTATTTTTCTTATTTATTCAATTTTCAGCAATAGAAATCAGATCAGTCTTTTCTCACACAAAGCTTATGATTAGTTGATTACATTGACTGGAAAAAAAGGTGGGGTCCCTGTGCTTGTTGGTGAACTATAGCCATTTTTCAACTAACAGAGCTCAATTTCAAGGCAATTCTGCCATGTTTTCAATGTGTGCGTGCAGGAGTGCATGCTAAATGTTGCCATATATTATGCACAGTAAAGGATGCTCGATGCAAATGTGAGGAATCACTGTAAAACATGCACTGTGTCCTTGCTGAAAGATTACTGATATTCGACTACATGTCCTGCAGAGCAGGGAAATAACTCCTTTACTGTAAGTTTATAGTTAATAGCTGAGTGCAAGTAAATTTTGGCCAGCTAAGGGGTTTAGCTCTCACATATGCCTTAGCTAAACTACTTAAGTGTTCATCCAAGTGCCCACTTCAAATTTCTTCAGATAATGAAATATGACCCTTGTAAAATTATCAACACCTCACTGTGAAATTTTGTCGCTAAGAAAAGACTGTAAAACAAAGCTTACAATAGCCTATTCATTTCTACTGCATCCTGTTCATTTAACCACGAGTCTACTGCGGCATAATTCAACCACAAGAAACTGAGACAAAACTGAGGTTTTCAAATTGATTAGACAAGGCTTTGCCTAGGTGAATAGAAGCACTCAATTAGTATTTCTTTCCCAGAAAAGGAAAGGGTAGATGGGGTTTTGATGGTTTTCTTTTCTTTTTTTTTTTTTTCAGTATGGATGCTGATATTAGAACTGCTAAGATTTCAAGACTGAGTACACAGTTAAGGCGACAACTTCATCAGCTCAGGCGAACACTGCGAACACGTCGACATCATCACAAAGATCTCGTGGCATCTGGCAGTGTTCTGGTTAAGGCTATTCACAGCAACAGTTCAGCTTGTGTGGATTCATTACTTGAGAATAGCAAGAGATCTAGAAAGACTAGGTGAGAGTCCAAAAGTTAAGGTTTCATGCAATTAACAGTTAACGGTTTATGTCTTCATTCTACTTACCGTATTTATTCACTTATAAGGCGCACTCGGTTATAAGACGCACCCTAAACTTTCGAAGACGATTGTGACAAGTAAGCAAAATGAAAATTTCACCTAAATACCCTGTTATAAGGCGCACCCAGAATTAGGGAAATTTTGTTGACCACGTTCGCTAAACTCACAACAATTTTGCTTCCAAAAGGTAAGTTTACTAATTACGGTGCTTTCATTCTCAAAACAAAAGTAAAAAAGTCACACATGGACAATAGCATAAAAGTCACACTCTTTAATTCACTCAAGTCATCCTTCTCAGGAAACAGTGTTTTAAGTTATGAATACTAATTGCTCCGTTTTATGTTTATAAACAATACTCATCTGACAGATCTTTCGCTCATCTGTTGCAAAACACATCTTAATCTTCGAGCATTCTCTCAGCGTACCGTAAATTTTCAGTAACTGTTCCAAGCACTCGTCGTCATTCCTATGATCTAAACTTCAAGCTGAAGATCGTAGCAGAAGTGGAAGCCATGAACAACAATCGTGAAATTGCTCGCGAATACGGCATATCGGAATGCTCCGTAAATGGAGAAACCAACAGCATGTCTTGTTCTCCGGCGAGTTAAAGATGCTGATATTCAAAGGCGTTCGTCAGCTATGAATTCAGGTGCCCAGGAGAATGCAGGTTTCTATACACAAGAAGGCCTGGATGGACGAAGAACGTTTGTTCTTTTCCCTTTATCATTTTCGGAGTATTTAATAGCGGCCATGACGATTTTTTCGAACGATTTGTAGTATTGCGATGCAATAGTGATGTTTACAATTCACAACTATCACCAGGGCTCAAAATTGCGACTCACTGGTTGCCAATGCGACCAAAAATTGAGCACTGGTGACTAATTTTTCAGAACTGGTCGCCAGCTGGCAACTCGTGTTTTGTCCGATAACTAAAGAAAACCACGACACAACTTTTGTTTTTAAATCTTTTTATTAGGAAATCAATCGGATATGGAATTGAAGCTAGTATACAACTGAACTCACCTTTCTGCCCCCAGTAAAATAATGTCTGAATATTACAAGATAATCGAAAAAATTGAATGTATTTCGGCACGTTGATACTGCGTTCATGGCGCGCCATATTGTTTCAGCGGCTTCTTCCGAAAGTGGGATCGCAGGCAATCTTCAACACCATGTGCTTTTCATTTGCCACGAAAATGGTGGCAGATACAAATCAGTTGAAGGAATTTATATGTGAGTTTTTACTTTTGGGTAAGGAGATAGCAATTCAATTCAAGCGGTGTTTCCGTAACTCCAGCAATATTTTAAGTTTTATTTTCCTAAAATGTTTTGTCTAAAATGAAACGAAGACCTAAAATCTGCACCAAGCCCACTTTTGTTTCCTCCCGGGCAGAGACTGGTACGAGCAATGTGGTTATGTGGGGGCCTGGGCCAAGCATGGCGTTGTTTGTCAGCAGCGAAAGGCGAAAGCAAGTCGAAAATAAAGAACAGCATTTCAAAGAAGTAGCAAAGGGAAACTATGTCAGGACCCGTGTTTGTCTCGCAATGAAAACCACGGACTTAAAACGTTTTATGCTTCCCTTCATTTAAAATGACAACCTGAGAACAACAGTAGCTTTATAACTAAGTGTTACTCGTGTTGTTTCTAATTGTTTTCGCTCTTCAATTGTGACTTTTCTTACATGCAAAATAACGTATAAAATCATGTTCTTGTGTAAGTTATATATAAAATAATTTGGCGACCAAAATTTACGATCTGGCGACCAAAATTTTTCCGTTAGTCGCCAACTGGCTCCCAAACGAAAAAGTTAATTTCGAGCCCTGATCACTGAAGGGACTACCCTGTTTAAATAAAGGTGTTCACTTCACTTCACTTGTCTTTTGTCATCCGTAGAGCAAAACCCTCAAGATGTGCAAGAAAAACCTGTGCATTTTCACAAGGTGATGTCCAGTGTGACCAAAAAGCTTTTCCTTATACCAAGTTCTGCAAGGATCGTATCTTTTCACTTAGATTCCAAAATTCAATGTTTGTAGAATTATTGTGGCTGTAGCAGTTCATCAATGAACTCAACTGTTATTTTTCAGTTGTGTACATTCAACATAAAAGCAATTCCCAAGGCGTTAATGTTGATAGTTAGAATAACAACAGTAAAATCAGTAAAAATAATAGCAATACCAACAGCAACAACATACCTAACCCCAACATATTTTTTCTGCTAATTTTAAAAAACTCATTAATAATTCATGAAGGAAATACAAAAGAAATTAATTTCTAATGAGTGTCTTTATATCTGATAAAGACATGGGTAAATTTTACATCTGATTTTCTAGGCCAAAATAACCCAAAATCTAAAATTTAGTGTAAAAATGGATAGATGTACAGTAAACCTTTTTAAGCCGTTCAATAAATTCGCAATTCATGTTTTATCAAGTCCTAAAACACTCCTGCTCATTTATTAAACATTACATAAAACTTTGCACCTATTTGAAAAACATATAGCCTTTATTTCCAGTTGTAGACTTTTTTATGGACTTCAAAACTTGTGATAAACTGAGCATCATTTGGTACATGACCACATCAGAAGGAGCATGGGTCTATTCCTGATTTGACATCACAAACTGTTTTGCATGCATGTTTACAAAGACTTGATGCAATGCAAATCAGTTTAGGACGTCAAATCAGGAATAGACCCATGCCCCTTACTAGCTCCATTGTGTGAGAGATTATGGCTAGATTTCATAACTTTTACAGCCTATAAAAAGACAAGATTTGGTTAAAAAAGGCATAGAAAGGTGAAATGTATTTTGAAAAAGTGGAAAATTTTATTTTAGTGAAAAACGTTTTGGGGGGGGGGGGGGGGGGGTTAGGTGCATTTTAAGCAAAAAACACCAAACACAGCAAATTGGACTGTGCACTGTTTGAAGTGATAAATTTGTGCCATATAAACCTTAGCTAACCAGTAATCATATTGGTGTCCACATCACCAAGAGGCACAAGTCTTTTTTCTAAGGAAACAGTTAATGGAACCTCATTGACTCTCATCTTCATCCCTACACCTTATTGTGGTTTCCATAACTGAACAAACATCAGATATTATGAATGACTCCAAACAAGTTCTGTATGCACAGTGCACTGCTAAATGGCCTGGTGGACTCCAGTGCTCAGTGCCTGTGTTTGATGTCATCCATGAGAGGCCTCTTTGTGATGAACATGCAAGGAAAAAGGTATGAAATGATATAATTAGCAATTGTAATAGGACTGAGTGGAGTACAATTCAGGGAGTAATCAGGCGAGTGATTTAAAATTGGCCGAGCGCATAGTGCAAGGCTGATTTGAAATTATGAGCATGATTACCCCTTAATTGTACGACACAAAGTCTGATTACCAATTAATTGTGCCAATAACAAAATTCAAGAAACTCGGCATGTTTTCAACTTCAACAACTGGATAGTTTTCTTTCATTTCAAGGCTTTAAAAGTCAAAGACGGAAATTTGGTTCATCAATGGAGTTGATACTGTAAGTTGACCACCATACAGAGATGCTGCCAACGTTTTGAGCGTTAGACCTTCGTTGGAGCGAATCGACAAAGGGCTAACACTTGAAACGTGAGCTTATCGATTCCCTGTATGGTGGTCAATTTACATTACCAACTTTGTTGATAAACCAAACTTTTGTGTTTCACTCCCCCACCGACACAGCACCACAGTTTCTTTGGAAACTAACCCCCTTTATTTAAAAGTCAGAGGCTGTCAAAATCTAAGGAAAAGATATTTTAATAAAAGTCATTGGACCAGTTAATTTCGTCCAAGTTTGTTTTCAATCTGGACCTCACTTAAGAAATTTTCCTTGATTTTGATTGGCTAGCATCGGCTAGGTAGTTAAAGTTAATAGGCTAATGGCATGAAGAGCTTAATTTTTATTGGCTGCTTAACTGTCTGATTAGGGTGGTCTGGTTACAAGTGTTTGTTATCAGACAGGTCAAATCGGACAGTTTGGACCTGAAACAGCCAATTAAGCCACAAATGAGGTCTGTTAAGAACCAATCATATTTGAGCATTTTGTAATTGACACAATTATGCTATAAATAAAACAAGAAGATTAATTAATGGCTAATGGTTAGCATGCCCAACTCTGAAATGGAATTTAGGCATGGTGTAGCTGTAATGAGATTTTTAGTGGAGGCTTTTTATGTTTGGACACCATGGAGTGTCATGGTCTACTAACAGACTCCACCTTTCCTAGTTAATAATCCAGGTGGTATGACCTGTTGTATTTATTTCAGGAAAAGTACCAGGAGGCTCAAGCTCAGGCACAAGCTGCTGCTGCAGCAGCAAAGTCATCTCCAGGAACAATCAAACCACCAGCTAAGAAACCTCGGCGCAAACCCCAGCCGAAGGCACCATTGTTTCAAAAGGTTGTTAAACAAGCCAGAAAGCCAGCCAACAGAAAGCCAACTCTCCCCAGGTCTAACAGGACTAAAGTGACAAAGACTCCAAACAATTCTGTGCGATCTGTTGGTCTGGACAGTTCATTTAGCCCGGAGAACTCTTCTGATATGTTGTCTCCGGATATTAGTTTATCGTTATCGTCAGACTATTCACATGGGAGTGCTTCCTCTCCAATGTCACCTGTGCTGGATGACTATCAGGAATATGAATCTCCGTTGTTTGGAGCACAGCAAAGGGATGAGATGCTTCTTGGTGATCTCGAACACGAGGAAAGTTTTGACAGAGACTTCTCTATTGTGTCAAATGATAGCTCTTCATTGAAAGGTTTGTACCCCACAAAAGGGCAACATTCAGTGCCTGCTTCAGTAATAACCCACACTCCAGGGCTAATCAACAGTGGGGTGATACTTGGTAGCATTCAAGGTGACTGTCCCTCATTAGAATCTAGAACAAAGTCCTCTCCACTTAACAGCAAGAGTAAATCAAATAAAGGATCTAAACCAAAGGATACAAAGAAACTGCAAAACACAGATCAAGCTTCTGTGCACACTGTTGCAAATATTCTCTCACCAAATATTCATCGCAACAACATAAAGGAGGAGAACAAGAAGATAAAAGAACTGGCACTTAACAAAGACCCCATGTTTTCACCTCCGCATGGACTTGGCAGTGAAATGAAGTCACACAGCAATGGTGTGAGCTCTGGTCACCTTCATTCTCCACCAATGACAATGGATTCTATCTTGTCTCCTAACCAAAGGTCGTGGTCTGCCATTGTAACTAACACATCACCAGCTGTGTCATCATTTACATCACCTCTTAATTCCAATCAAACTGGATTGTCAAGATTAGTCTCGCCGCCCTTTTCCCCACCATCAATATCCCCTCACATTTCCCCTAACACCACCCTTGGTAGTGTGTTCACGTTTGACAGAACAGCACACTTTCAGCAATCTTCTCATGTGACATCGCCAACCTTGAGCCCGGCTAGTCCTTCATTCCTTCAAGGTCAAATAAAGCATGTGGGGACAGCTTATCAGCGCCATGGTGATCTTGACAGCTCTGAAGACCCCTTTCTTTTCCCAGTTGACAGAGACCAATCATTATTTGGCGGCCCATTCAATCAGAATCATGACTCCTCGCTGGGTGATCTCCGTTTACGGTAAATGGAATGCACAGGTGGAGTCGCTGTAAAAGGAATGTTATGAAAACTTAGTTTCATGTGAACCTTCAAGGAAACAAGTATTCCAGTCAGCTTGCTTTAAGAAATCTGCAAATGCATCTTAAATTATGCTTCTTGGGAAATAATAATCTGTATACTTGCACTAAAGAAACAGAGTATTGCGTACCATGTAAATACAAATACAACTGTAAATATTATTCTCTTATCTAAATTGTTAATGAATGTTTGAGAAAATGATGTCCAAATGCAGGGTTTTGATTCAGGCCAGGCACTGGGCAAATTGGGCTCCCACCTGCAAATAGCATGTCAAGGTAATTTATTGTGATGAAGAAGTTAAACCCAAACATAGTAGAGGGCTTAAGCAACAACGACGGTGACGGCAACACGAACGTCACAAAACAATAGGCACATTTCTTTGCCGTCCTCAGAAAACAGCAACATGAAATGACCAAATTTTAGGTTTTGTGGAGAATGCAAGCATATGACAGTGAACTCCTCTTTCTTTTCCCAACTTCAACGCCATTTTTGCTAATTTAGCTCCAGGATAGTTCGCCAGCGTTTTACAATTTAAACAACTGGGGAAAATCACAAAATAGTTACAATAACCAGAAGTTTCATTTTGAAAAGACATTTTCATTGCCGTTGCCATTGTCATTGCTTATTAAGCTAGATCTATTAACTCACTGAGCTGTGAAAAGAAATTGCCTTCCTGCTCAAAACCTTATTGGAAGCCCTGCAAATGGAAACAAGAATGAAATTAGCCAATCTTGCAAAAATTACATCAAATAACTTTGCTTAAGTCTGGTTTTCACAAGTGGCGGAGTCAGAGTTGGAGTCATAATAGCACTTATGACCCAGTGAAAATCGAAACTCGAGTTATAAGTGGAGTCAAGCTCAACGGAATTGGAGTCAGAAGAATCAGAATGTTTCCATTTTCTTCCAATTCCGCTTATGACTCCATCGCTTATGATCCAGTGAAAACTAGATTGCCGGAGTCGGAAGCAGAAGTGGAAGAATCAACCAGTCACAATACTTGTTCTCACGCACTCGGATTACAGTTTGATACCAAAATAGTGCTTCTGACTCCGACAATCTAGTTTTCACTAGATCATAAGCGACAGAGTCAAAGGAATCAGTATTTTGCTTCCAATTTTGTTGCTTTGATTTTCGCTAGGTCATAACGCTCCACACTTCTGATTATAACTCCGACTCCATCACTAGTGAAAACCAGCCTTTAATGAAGATATGTTTTTAAGTGAAAAATAACTGGAAGTTCTTGGTAAGACATCTTCAACATGCCCTGGGGCCTGAAATTAATGGTGAAAGGACATTTCAAATGTAGAATTTTTTTGTTTGATATCTGGGAATCCTTTTGTATTTATGTTGTACATCTCAAAGATGGCTTTTCTTTGTTTGAATTCAAGCTTAGTTTTTTGGTGTGATGACTTTGTTATGTTATTATTTAAAGACCTGAGGTTTCCACCTTAACATCTCTTATTGCTAAGTGGTCCTTGTACCATCATCTACCAGTATAGCTAGATATTACAAAAAGAGGGGAAGAGAATTCTTACAAAATCTGATCAAAACATGGAGTGATTTGAAGATATGCAGGTGAAAAGAAACGAGCATGGTTAGAATTTAAGAGTATTTCACAACAGGGGCATATATTGCCATTTGGCATTAAAATCCACATCTCTCTAAACTCACTCTTTTTTGGTATACAGACTGGAAATGGTGTCAGAAATGGAAGTTCTGCATTGCTCTTCAGTTGGTTTAGTGTTGGGCTTAAGACAGCTAATTTGCAGAATCCAGGTCTTCGAACCACAAAATAAGTGCAGAACTTCCATTTCTGAAACCATTACCACTCATGTGAATGACTAGAGTGAATGACAGAGGTGGATAGTAAGGCCAAATGACAACATAATTATGTCGTTTTTGTGGAAAACTCTTCTATTGTTTTCTGTTTCAGCCTTGGTTCTTGCTTCTTTTCATTGTGTGTCTGGCACACCAGTTAGTCTTTTAAATGCATTATCAACCTTTACATTAGGGTTAATGGTAATGGTAATGTATTTATATACCGCTCATAGCACACATAGTCTCATGGTGGTTTACAACACTGGCCGGGTAATTGTAAAGTACGCTGTACAACACTGGCCGTGTTTGTAAAGTAAACTCAGTTTAGTATCTTCAATGGACTTTGTAGATTGTGGGATTGTTAAAAGATTCCCAAAATTTTTTTAGAACTGGTAAGCCCTAAACTTTAAAGGACCAACCATTTCCAGCCTACAGGGCAGATTGAAACGGTGGTGTTTCTCAGGATAGAACGAGAGAAAAGAGTTAATTTCTTGATCTGTTTTGTGCAACATTTTATTACAAACCTTAATTTTGCTTTAGTCCATTCAGATTAGCAGTCTAAGTGGTCTTTCAAATTATTCATACCGTGACAATTTGTTTCCTTTGGTTCATGGGACAAACGAGTTATTTTTTTTTTGCTGGCGAACTCATTATTTTGTCAGCTTTACAACACTTGCAACCCTTGTTAGTAACGTGTCAGAGGCCATAGTTATTGAGAGTATTGCGTATTTTCTTTAACCTAAAAGGCGCTCTATGCAATAGAGAACTTCATTTACTGGACGAGAAATTATGGTTCGAAGTTAAAATATATTTAATATGGAACATTTGTATATAAAAAATAAAGTATTTTCGGAGAAGATGGAAGACGTCATTGTTTGCCAAACTTTACCCTTTAAAGGAGCACTGTCACCGGTATTTTTGCTGCTTTTGGTTCAATTCTGCCAAAATTACTGCCTTTTACTGTTATCGTGCAAAAAATGCTCCTACAGAATCAACAAGATGAATTCCAATGAAATTTTAGCAGGAAGAGCTAACCATAATTTTTTTGTGATTTTTCAATACATAGCTTGAAATCTTGAAAAACTGGCAAGTTTTTTCAAATTTCAATCCATTTCCATCCTCGTCATCTTACATGGAATACAGACGTTTATGGTGTCAATGCAGTACTACAGTCTTTGGCAACAAAACTAGACATTATTTTAAGGTTTCCATTGATGCATTGGCAGTTTTAAGCTTTTTAAAGTGATGCTACAATAGCGTGACACTGCTCCTTTAAGATGATGCTTGAATGACGAAAGAAAGAAGCACCCACAACCCCCCGGCCCCGCCCTTCTTCTGTACCCTCCACATAGACTGCGAGTAGTGTCTAAAAGACGCGCGCGCGCGAAGTTGTGAGAAGACACGCGTGTCTTTTGCCAGCCCCACAATCCATCGCCGAAATTAGACTACTCGCGGTGTACCGGCCCTCCACACACCTCAAAGGCGCAAACAATCATGGCGAGTCTGGAAAATACTGTATTATATTTTGAAAAGTGTATGTTAATTTCTCTAGGTGTGAAATGTACTCTAATCACTGAAAGCATCTCTCACCGTATTTTATATTCAATTCAAAGGTGACAGACCGCAAACAATTGTTGCTTCTATTGGTGCGGCTAAACTAGCTATGGACTCCTGGCCAGGGTAGAACGCAAGGAGAGTGAGTTCGCGCGCAAGCTGTATTCTGCGTTTGGCCGAAACCCGGAAATCCCCGGTCTAATGGCTACAAAAGACAAGTCATCCCGACTTTAGAGCTAGTGTACATTCACCTGTGTTGGGTTATTGACCTCGGGCGCTTTCCGTTGAACAAAAATCACCGGTTTTCCGGTGGTTGAATGGAACGCGTCCGACCACGTCCCATAAATTCGAGGTCACGTGTATTGACATACTGGATGTGCTTCGTCCGCTTATTGCTTTTCCGCTTGTCCACGTGAGCTCACGCTCGGTAGGGAGACTAAAACCGACATCTATCGCGAATGGAACTCGAAAATTTCGATAATTCTGGAAATTCCGGCAAAGAGGGTGCACTCAAAACGTATTCCTAAATTTTCGGAAACTTTTCTCGGAACTTTGCCCGTTCCATTCGATTTCGAACCGGAAATCTCGAAAATTTTGGTTGAATGGAAAGCGCCCCTCGTGTGAAAAATCATGCAGTCAATGACGTCATCTGTCGTATTGAGGCATCCTGGGTAAACAGCTTCGGCACATACAAAGATGGCGGCCCTCATGGCGGGTATTTCAAACACATGAACAGCTTTCATTCTCCGAGTGGTCGGCGTCGACCATACGGCGTTATTACTATGCCAAGAAACGCTTGTATTCCCGCGGCGGCAAAGAGAAGGAGCAGTTTTGGCAAAGGTACGTTTATCTAGCGCTGATTAGCTGAAGCAGGCTGGCTAAAGTAAACACTCGCTTTGGATCGCGAAAAATTTCTCTTCCACAGTTCACTGCCACCTTGCACTGAAAATTCCTTCCTAGTTGTTTTACATAATAAGATATTGTGTGTTACAAAGCTTATTCAAGAATTTTGAGCTGGTTCAAAATTAGCAAACATTTTCAGATTTGTATACTTTTGTCCAGTAAATTTAAGCTTGATTCGAATGTGGTCGACGTAATCGAAATTTGATTGTCATTGTAATCTTGCATTGCACAGCAAGCAGACACTTTAGAGCTTAGAGTCCCCATAACTCCTTCGAAATAACTGACCTTGCTCGACGCAATTAGCTAATTCACTGTATTGCAATGACATCGTATATGTCAGCATTCGGATGTCAGGGTAGAAAAAACTGGCGCTGAACAAAGTACGTAACTTTCAGTTAAAACGTGCATCGGTTTTGTTTGACAGCGCGGGATTACGGAACTACCTTTCTGTCATCTAAATTTTATTCTGTCATCGTCTTAGGGTTTCGAATCTTCAATAGTCGTCTTTGTGGATGGAAGTTTAAAATCCGTGTGTATCAAAGATTGATTAATTTTAACATCTCCGTATGACATGCAATAACTTTTAGTCGCTACGCTGCAAATTGACAATCATAAACTAAAATCACAAGGTAGTTGCTTTAAGAAAACAAACTTGTGATTGTACGCGAAATTCTTGGCGTAAAAGCAGTTCAAGTTGTTTGCTGTTTGCTGTTTCGTGTGTAAATTTTCAAGTTTGAATTTATAATTAATGTTTTGTATCATGCCAGTACTTTTATTCACTTTGTATAATGATCCACAGGGTATTTGGCAGACAAAGCTTTTGCTAATCATGTTTGGCACTTGCAGGCATAAAAGTATTAACAAACGATTCAGTGTTTGCTCTTTTATATCTCTTTTACTGTCTATTTGCGCTCTGAAAAAACCCAAACGGCGTCTGTGCGTGTTTCTTTGAGAAACGTGATTTTCCGCACTGAAGGAAGTTTTCCTGAAACTTTTTTTGTTGTTGTCAGTTGCTGTTCCGAAGTGGATGAATGCAAATGAATTTTTGTTATTATAATTCAGGTTAACACAATGTGACGTCCTAAAAAACTTTATAAACAAACTGTTCTTTTCGAATTCTTCCACGTTCACGGATTCAGGAGAGCATAATTTGCCGGTTACGGGCCCGCCGTAGTCCTCAAATCTGTGTGCCAAGAGATTTGCTGTGCTTGTTTGGCGAATGAACGCCGTACGCGTCGCTGAAATTTGTGAAAATTAGTCCCTCATTAGCGGTGTGTTTAAACTTATTAGCAAACTTTTGTAATCTGTGATTCCATGCACTGACAAGATCTCTTTAAAAATTTATTGCATTCATCCGTGAAATCACAAAAGCACTGGTGACTATTTTAACTTAGCTCGAGCGAGCCCTCAGAAGATCTGTATTTGTTGCAGTTCAGTTTTGTCATTAGACTGCAAAACAGTCGGTTTTTATTCTCGTTTTGCGAATGCGCGAATTCGCTTGACGAGACCTCGCATTCGACCAACACAAAAATACGCAGTCTATTTTGTCCTTGGTTCAAATTTTAATTTCCTTTCCTTCTATCATACACTGCCATACACTGCCATACCCAAAAACAAAGGAACCAAGGATAAAATCAAACCACAACATAGGCACTCACTGCCTGCCGGGGCAAAGTTCTGCTAAGGAATCTCAGCGAAATCTCAAGGCCAAAAGTGTCATTGTTCGGAGTGAAATTTAAAATAAACACCTCTCAAAATTGCCTTTCTAAACCAGTAATATGATTCTTCAACCCTTTAATTAAACTTAGCCGAGATTCCCTATATGGAAAGTTTTTGATTAACTTGTAAAAAAAGATTCAGAAAAACTGCCACGGGCTTAAGCAAAATTAATTCGCACTTGTTTTCAAGATATGAAGCGAAAGTTACTAAATCTGCGTTCAGTGGAAGTGGAAGGAAAACTCATGTCGAATTCTACACCCGCAGAGCAAACAGCTTTCCTTTGTTCGTCGTCTTAGAGACGACGTGAGTTAAACTTAAGAGATGTTAAACCTCCGTCATGTCGCTCATAGCTTTTAGGACAAGCACCGAGCCGTTCAGTTCACGCACGAACGCGAACTCAACGCCGACAACGGTAGAACACTCTTCAAGAACAGTCGGCTGCGTCCCTCTTTATGATATACATGTATGTGGAGGCAGGGCGGACAGTTAGAACGGAGAGACCTCAGCTCGTTCAGTGGCCGGTTTAAAACGACTCAGTTTCCAAAAAACGGTCCGTCCGTTGTCGGTACGTCTTTTATTTTGAAAGCAGGGATAGCAAGCAGCAACTTGTAAAAGGAGGTTTAATCGGTGTGACACAGCTGGCAGCTTAAAATGTATGGAAGCTGGTTAGGAGATTCATGGCAAATCTAGTCCGTGAAAACCAACCGGAAAAGGCTCAACGACTTGAATAGTCATGTGACCAATTCGGTTGCCCTGTCAGAAAAGGTTCGAAAATCTGTAAAGAGCGAAGAGTTCATTCTCGATGTCGAGAAACGTTGGAATACTTTTGAAACTCTCACAAATGCTAAATCACGCACATCGAAACATTTCAGCACAGAGGAGTGTCTATCTCGACTTCATAGTTGCACATGGAGTATTCTCAAATATGAAAATTGATTTTACGAAAGAGTAAGAGCATCAAGAGTTTCTCTTGTGGTCATTTCATTTTCAAAGTTTAGAAACAAGTACCGCTAGTTTGGAAGAAAGGAGGAAGTGTGGAAATTATTATTCCAAAAATAATTTGTAATGAAGCCATTTGATTAATTATATATCGGTCCCAAACACTTTTTTCATTTTTTAGTTTGATGCCGAATTTCCTTGTATTCAACGTGTGGAAATACATTGTAGGAAAAGAGGCCTCTGCCAGCAGGGAATGAGATACTGAAAACTTAGTTTAGATTTGTTTCCTCGCAGAAGTGAAAATCTTCGTGGTTATTTTACAAGTTTATAAGGCAGCGCAGGCGCTAGTTTGGCATCAAACATATTAAAAATTAAAACAAGGCGTGTCACTTACAACTCAAAGGAATCAAGGAAATTATGAGTAACACACCTTTTCCGGTTGATACCTCTCAATTGTTATTGATAACTTGGGCGTCGAAAATTGGTCTGATAACTCAAAAGTAACGAGACAGTGTATAATCAATTTTTGGATTGTGTCTGAGCTTTATAGTTCAGTTACTGCGCTTCTCCGTCAATGTTTTTTTTTCTTTTTAAGCGGTTCTTGGTGGAATTGTTTTTCACAGTGCTTTGTTTCATCCGGTCCGTTTTATCTACCTGGCATTACAAAAAATCCGCAACAATACGGTTTATAAGTATTGTATATGCACTGAAGTTGTAAGCTCTCTTATATTAATTGGTATTGATACCCCGTTATGAGTTGATTGTATATCTTGTCTTATTATTCCAATTAGATTTACTTTTTCTAAAACGATTTCAGTTGATTTTGCCTGAGTCAACTCCGTGATAAAAGATATCTGTAGAGGTCTGGGAGAATTTGGAAACGGGGTGGAAACCTTCGTCGACCATAGTGTTAGGATTCTTGTGGGATCTCCGACAAGAATGTTAGACTGTCCGCTGAGTGAGTGGGGAACTTCCCCAGGCGGCTACACATAGCGAGCAAGCACCAAGGCTCTACAACAACGCTTTTAATCTTCGGCTGATAGCTTTACACATATTCTTCTTCACATCAGATAAACCTCTAGCGATTAGCTGAACAACCAACTACATACTGTCAGCTGGCTACCGACTAACTCACAAGCCTAAATGTTCAGAGTTAAATACTCTATTTACAGACTTGTTTGGACTCACAGACCACGGGAATATGAATTAGTTTAGACGTTGCCCATGCATTCAGGAACTGACCCAAACATACCAACGCGAACACACAACGAATATTGAACTTCCAAACAAAGCACGGAGGTCCCAGCCAAGTTCAGCCGGAATTCCCAAACATGCCCACAGCGAAAAATCACTATAACAATTAAACTAGTAGACAAAATAATTTGGAACTCACATAATTCATGTGTGGGAGAACCTTGAACCTTAAACAACGGGAATAAGAATTATAAACATCAGCTTCATAACAATAGTCTGCTACTTATTCCGTGAGGAACCCGAGTTAAGTTACTAAGATAAACTTTCAAAAAATAATAATACGAGGTCTCAGCTAGTTAATTGGCCTAAACTATAAGCAAATAAATTGGATCCTCGGCAGTCCGCCCGCCGGCAGACGAGCACTGAAATTACGTACGTCTAACACCAGTCGCCCAGAGATGGCTCATAGTTAAATCCGCTTCAGCGTTGCTTATCCATGGCCCTTTTGGCTGGCTTATATATCATTGTTGTTTTTCTTTGATACTTAACTGTTATTTAGATTACGGTCTATTTCAGGTCTTTTTGCACCCTAGAATCCTGGGCCCGGTTGCTCAAAGCAAGATTAAGCTAGTCCTGGGTTAGAGTGAACTTTGACTCCGGTTTAGTTACTGTTCAATAAAAACATTTCGAAAAGATTTTCACCCTCAAGTTTTGTTTGGAACTTTACTTTGAGCGTAAAAGCGTTTTTCAAACCCTTGTCAACGAGCGAGATAAAAAATTCTGTTGACTTCTAATCCTGGCTTAGCGTTAATCGGTTTTGGAACAACCAGGGCTTGGTATATTCCACTCGTCGGACCGAAAACCAAATACCGTACCTGCCAGTCATGTGTTTACCAGACGGGCATCAGTGAACTGCCATTGCGTTGGGTGGTGAATTTTTTGTTGCTTTGTTTTGTGTTTTCTGCACGTAAGGAAGACTTGATCTTAGCCGGGTCAGTTTTTAAAATCCTGCATGGGCTCTTCATTTGACTTTCCACGCAAGACATTGTTCTGACCTCACTCGGTTGCCACCCGGGAAACTGTGGGTCCACCACAGTTCTTTTGTCGCCGAAGATTTCCTCTTTCGGATGACAGACTAATCCTGACGGTTTCCAATTTGTGGTTTTATTCACGGTATCTTTGCTTTCTATTTTCCGGCAGTTTTCTGTATTGTTCTTGTCGGACTCGAGTACACCCGCCTAGTTTCTTTGTTTTCTGGTTCATCTGATGTCCAAGTAGTTAAACAAGATTTACAACTGTCTTGAAACAGTCTCATTTGCGTAATCTGGTGAGAACTGCTTGTTAACATATTTTACTCCGTAAATTATTCGTGGCGCAGTGGAGCGAAGATCACAATTCGTCTCTCTGATGCCGACTCCACGTTGGAAATTTCAAGAGAAGCGGTCGCTTTCAACAAGGGGTAAGTTCAGTGAACTTCAACTTTTACAACTACGTGACCGAGTCGTGTAAAGTTTGCTTTCGATTGCCTTTTTAATTTTTGGCTATATTTCTTTCCCGGGAAGCAAAGCGAATGATTTCGTGGTACAAAACACCGCATTTTGAGTAAGGACTGTAAGATATAGGGTTAGAATGCTTGCACAGGAATGCAACTTCAAACTATTTCCGAAGGAGAATATTCAGTCGCTAGTCATACAGACCCCATCTCCTCAAGTCTGACTCAAATATAATGTGGATGTGTCGGCCATTTGGCTGTTTGATCGAGTTTGAAGTTTTTTAGTTGATAACTCAACATCCAGAACGCATTAAGTACAGTGGACTACACGACATTTGGTATATTCCAGAAAAGACGGTTTCACTAAATGTTTGACAGCAAAGCAACCACATCTTGAAAGCTGAAAGCTCGTATACCCAGTAAGCAACGACAAGAGGGCAAAGCTGAAATGTTTTATTGTCTGAACAACTTTCGATTGTAGTTGAACTACAATGCGTGATGATTTTGTTTCGTCATACATCAGTTTATGATGGCCTATTTCCGGTGCACTTTTATCAGTTCAAGGAAATGCGACTGTACCGACTCAAACTGCCCTCTCCATGTTTCTAGACTTAATAGAATATTATTCCACAAGATACTCAAATTCAAGAATAAGAGCGAGGTTAATTCAAAAGCAAGTGTATGCGGACAGTGCACAATTGTTGAGACATGATTGATCATGATTCAGCCAGGCAGACTTTACCACGTCAGTGCAACTAAAGAAAACAAGGCGTGCATTTGTCGACCACTGCTCTACAAAACCACACTATTTAGGAGCGATGGCTTTTCTATTGTACATTTCATTTTATTGCTAAAGTTTTTAAAAAGGTTAAAATCGGCGTCTCATTTGAACTCAAGCGACAGTTTACCTTGAAATCGTCAAAACAATGAAACAAATATATTCGCCCGTCGGAGCGGTTCAACTCACGAGATAGTTGTAGTTCCTAAATTGTATCATTTTCTTGCCTTCCCTTTAAAATTTCTTTTGTCTTGACGACATGATTTTGTTTTCATGATTTCATATTAGCTGAACGTCCTCTGTCAGTCAAAACATCAGACAAATGAACATTTTCGTGGTTTGCTTTTGTTACTAATGAAATTCCATTTAGATCTTTGTCTATTGTTTGGTTGGCATTGGAGTGTTTTCCTGTTTGTGTGAAGGCGGCTATTCATCTGAAGAGCAGAGTTCATCCGCTAATGGATTATATGATCACCTTGCAGACACAGATTTAATAAAGGCAGTCACGAAAAAAATACTCGAAAAGAAAACTCTATAAGTTGAGGACGAGTATCTAACAGCGTTCACGATACTTCAGTTTTCCTTGGGATAGACAAGAATTTGATTGTTGTTAGTGCTTAGATTTCATGCAAGGGACAGGGAGAGAACATCGATGAAAGTGGCTCAACCTCACGTAGCCAGCAGCATTTTAGTGTTTTATGTCATCTGAGTTGCTATAACGACCGCATACTAGATTGCTTTTCGTTGGGAAACGATTCTCGCTTGTCCATATTTGCTCTTTTCGTAACTTCCGTTGTGACTATATTCGGTTTACAACTATTTAATTCAAAATCACTATAAATCTCTGTACGCCTGTGTTTCGTGTAACTTTGTAAAGTATTTCCTCTCCTATGGGAGCGACAAGAGTTGATTACTTGGGCGATAAGATACAAAGCCATCAGTCCAGCACGTTTTCCCGCGCGACACTCTCTCATTTTCCCACGCTTGGCATCGGCTGCATTTTCTCTCGTACACTTGGCACCAGTTCTTCAGTGCTTCCGACTTGTCTTGATAACTTGCGATAGTTTGCTTGGATGTTTTGCTACTTTTGCTAACATTTCCTTCGTATAATGTGCCGTAGAGAAAATGGTTTTATTTCTGGTTCGCTTGTTTGTTGTGTAAACTAAAGTGCGACCACGAGAACTTGACATTTGACACACATTTTGAGTGGTCAGTTAGGTCTTCGTGCTTGGCTTCCGATGTGATTTAATCGTGTTACCTGCTGACCCTGGCGAGGCATGATAAACAAGGAAATAAGTTTTCTTGATAACTTCTCAATGTGTGACCACAGTCAGGATGCTCAAAAGCACGTCTTTGACACGTGACCAGGAAACGTAGAACTAACTAAAGGATAATTTAGCTATTTCCGTTGGGATGGTGATCTGTACACTGTAGGTGGCTGGAGGCAGCGTTCGTTTCGCCTCTTCACACATAATATCTTTGCTCTCGGTAATGTCCTTTTCTTCACCACTCAAGCGTCTAATTGTTGGGTGGTGAGGGTTAGGCATGGTAACAGGGTACCACCAAGCATGGTAGCGGGTGGGAGAGGGGGGGGGGGGGGGGGGGGGGGAGTATTAACGAAAATCAATGTGGGACGCCTGTGTCCAGTTCTGTAATAATTTCGACCCGTTTCCTTCTCTTTTGCTTTTTCTCGTTACTGAGATATTCCCTCTTCAGACCTCTATTTCATTGGTCCCTATGTGGGAAATGAAAATGTCATGCTTACTGGCGACATGTTGAATTGGGGTAAATTTAGCCCAGGATACAGAGTTCATATGCAGTAACCCCGTAGCTCTTCAAACCTCTATTTTCATTGGTCCCTATGACCTGTAGCTTCTTTTGTTGTCAGGGCTAGGAGTATTTCTATGTTTCGTTCTTCATCTCGCAGGGGCGTAGCGTCCCTATACGCACGTACGCCCGTGCGTACACCTGAAATTTGGACAAAAATATTTTTCTTATTCCTGGAAAGCATCAGTTTTAAAGTTACCATAAAATTGGGACGATTTGTAAATGCCGAATCTGACAATGGCGTTTGTGTGTAAATCTTTCCAGTATCTTTTCAGGAATCCATACACGGCAAAAAAAGTCATATAGGAGTGAAAACAAAAGCAAATTGAAAAAAATCTTCCCTCCACCTATCCTGTGTCAACTTGCACTGCTGAGCGTAGCTTCAGCAGCATGAAGAGACTGAAAACCCCTTTACGAAGTACCATGACAGACGGGAGATTGAGCTCTTTAACAATTCTTCACATTCAATGAACACAAGGACGTTGACATTGATGATGTTATAACAGAGTTTGCCCTTCTGAAGGGAAATAGGAAATAGTAGGAAATGGCATTTCCGAGACCCTACATTTCACAACTTTTTGGGGGAGCACGCCCCCACACCCCCTAGTTTGAAGCGCCTTTGGCGCTAGAAATTTTCTTCTCTGTGCGTACACCTTCAAAATCTCACGCTACGCCCCTGTCTCGGTGAGTTTTTTGTGACTACCCTAAAATGTTTGGTCTATGTACGGTGTAGAAGCTGCGGGCTTTTGCCAAGTGTCCGAATAAGAGGAAAAAATCCGCATGTGTAAAATGACCAGCTATTGTTTTATCCAGTCACATTTGGCACCTGGCGCGTATTTAAACCAGGTGAATTTTTGGTGAGAGTGCCTTGAACGTCTTAAAACTTTAAAACGAAACCGTCCGTGAACACTTGGTTTCGAAGGGAGACAGACGGCTCTCATGTTCATTTTACATTTTACTACATTTCTTTGTCATCCTGCGCAAAACGACAACGTGAAATGACCAAATTATAGCTTTTCTCGAGAACGCCTGCGGTAATCGCCGCGGAAGAGTTAGTACATGGAAACGAGAAATAATGAAGTTGTATTTTGCAATGTTTTTTTTCTATGGCGTCTCTGTGGCCGTTGCTTAAACTCTGGTTAAACTCCCTAGTTACAGACAACTGTAACTTTCGTCAGCCCTCCACAGGTACCCGTGTCTGACTTACACTTGGCATTAAGGGGGCAATATACCTGAATGCTACATTTTTGTCACTTTTTTTACCTTTAAAACTTATTATCTTCTCGAGATTTCATGCCGTCCAAAAAACCCATCATAGTTTTGTAGCACATAACCCCATAAATATCTCAGAATTTTTGGGTGATTTTTACAGTGTTTGTGAAGAAGAAGAGAAGGTGGGAGGGGAGAGGGATTGAAAGGGATGGTGAGAAAAATGAAGATTTTAAGGTGATTAAAAATTAAATTTGGAGGTTAAAAATTAATGGACAAACACCAAACAGTTCGTCCTCAACCTGACATGCACCCGTGTTGTAGTGGACTGTCTGAGTGTTTGTGTATGTCTTATTTTCCCTTTTTAATTTCTTCATCAAATCACTTCTTATTTCATCAACATCCAGGTATAATGCCCCCTTAATCAGCGGTGCGGTTAGCCTGCGAACACAGCCGCCTCTCATCGCTCACAGCCGCTAGAAGCGGCTGTGTTCGCAGGCTACGGTGCGGTCTTTCAGTCGAGGAATGATTTATGTCATTACACCGTTCTTGTTTCCGCAAACAAATTTCATCTCGAACAGTTAAAGTGTTGACAATGGGAATGATGCTCGACTTGATGTTGTGTTGAGTGCAGCCTGTCTTCTGTGCAGGGCGAATGTTGCCTTAAGGCCCGTCAGTTTGGCCAGTTCAGCCAAGTGAGCCTATAACTTTTGGGGCACTAAGTGGAAATGCCTTTTGCAAAAGGCATTCATAGATCCGTTTTTTCGCTCAAATTCAAATTTAGAGGATTCTAGGACGGGGACAAAGCCCTTTATTTTAACTTTTGCAGCACTAAGTGGAAATGCCTTTTGCAAAAGGCATTCATACATCCGTTTTTTCGCTCAAATTCAAATTTAGAGGATTCTAGGACGGAGACAAAGCCCGGGGGGGAGGAGGGTACTCCCAGAAAAATTGGGTGGTGGTGTGCGGCCCGCTTCCTAAAACCCTTACCCTATTTCAGACCAAAATCTGCGATTTTCCCTACCCTATTTCAGACATGACCAAAAATTCGATACCCTATTTCAGACCTATTTCACGTACACGGTTGGCGTAAACACAATTAAGAGACAAAAAAGAAGGGCTTTTGTTGATGTTCTTATCGCCTAATGATGAAGAAGTAGCTTCTTCGCAAAAAACATATCAAATTCAAGACTGGAGTGCACAAGTCATGCCCTATTTCAGACCAAAATGGTCAAAATCGATACCCTATTTCAGACCAAAACGGCTAAAAAAACCATACCCTTTGGGGCCGCACATACCAATATAGCCCGTATAAGGGAGTACCCCCCTCCCAGGGGGACAAAGCAGCGAACCTTTGCGAGCATGTGCAGGTAAAGTTGACGACAGTGTGCCCTGCTTGCGTACCCGGCTTGCGTAGCAGACCAAAACGTTGCTCTTCTTGCAGACCAACAAGAAATTAAAAATTATTTTTTTTTGCAGGCAGAAGTTTTTCCCGCGCTTGTCACTGGTTCTGTGTTTTCCCGCGCTTGTCACTGGTTCTGTGTTTTCCCGCGCTTGGTCACTGGTTCTGTGTTTTCCCGCGTTTGTCATTGGTTCTGTGTTTTACCGCTCTTCTCGCTAGTTGCACGTTTTCCCACCTTTTTCATTGGCTGCGTTCTTTTCTGTTGTTTTCCGTTATATCTGTTTTGGTTTGACCGCACTTTTTTTTTCTTTTTTTTTTTATATTCCACTTTCAACTCTGATTTGTCGCTACTCTTTGCGCCTTTTGCTACTAATTTTGGTTTTCAGTAAGGATAACACGGAAATAAGTAAAATTGAACGCAGTTCAGCATATCATTCTATACGTACGTGCGTTTATTGAAGCTCCCATCAGGGGCTTTTCAGCTACAATGTAACAATAATGATAATAATTGAAGTTATGAATAAATGTTGGTCAGTGTGAATAGCGGTAGTTTAGCGAATTGCCGCTCTTTGAATTTCGAGACTTAAACTTCTACATCATTTGTTTACTTTGAGCGTGGAAAAGACCAATGATTCCATCTTCACCAAAACAGACCGGAGAAGAAAAATTAAATGTAGCTGCAGGCGGAAAAAAATCAAAATCCACTTCACTGTATTTGGGTTTTTCTTGTGCTTTCAGTTTAGTTTTAAGGTTCGGTCAAACACCGGATTAAATTTGACCTGAATACCTATATAAACTTAGAATGAACAATGTACAAACATTGAGACTTTTTGCCAATTTTCTGCGCTGTAACGTTTACCATGGCCCCGGGCTCAACACGAACAGATTGCTATCACAGCTGACTCTACATGTCAAAGAAAATGATAGTCTAAACATTCCTTTCTGCAATTAAATGACAAGAAAGTGCGTGTTTGTTACAGCTCTCGAAAACCTCATTACAAACCTCTCGATCGGTCAACTCATAATTATGACAAGTGTACCTGGTCTGAGCTGCGAAAACCTGATTAGCATGAGGTTGGATTAGTGATGTATTTTTGAGGAGAAACATGAACCTTTTCAAGTGACGTGTTTGCTTTTTCGCTTTTTGTGTTCGCCACATTGTTTTCTTGTTAAATTAAAATGTTTATACAATCCTTCAACATTTTCACGGGGCTGGGTTTGAGTTCCAATTGACAGGTCACGCCCAGAAATTTAAGACTTTCTTTAATGTTTTCCTGTAGCAGATCACAGACCGTGCAGTTCAGAAAGTCATTCGCTATTTTGAGCTAGCCAATTGTTTGCACAGATGCTCGTACAAAACGAGTCTTCAATGCCTTAAAACAGTCTCTCGTAAACTGCAGGGTCTACGTAAAGAATGCCCTTTGAGTCAAAAAGACACAAATTTTAAAGGAGCGCGAATAAGCCACAGATTGTGTTGATTGTGTGACGCAGACACTATTTTTGCAGACGCAAAATTGTCTTTTCCATCAAACCTTTTTGCTCTTTATGCTCTGAGTTGACCCCAATTTTGCTACAAAGTAGTCTTGGCAACCGTACGTACGTGAATGCGGTAAGCAGGAGATTAGGATCTAATCTTTTTCAAAAGACAAGGGAAGCTGATTGATTGTCTTTTCTCGGATTGGATGAAAATCCCTTCCGAGTCAAAAGCGGAACTCTTGTCTTTGGAAAGGATCCCTGACCGCAGCTATTAAGGAAGCTATTCGCTCATCCGTATTTGCCAGGGCTAGAGGCACTGGTCGCGGAGCGCGTTGATATGTTTGTCGCGCTCAATTACACTGAATGTCAAAGCTGTCACAAATTTGTCCGTAGTCTCGTGGAGAGTTGTGCAAACCAATCAGCGTGGGTTTTTCGCTGATGCTTTTCTTCAACTCCTGTCGAAGCGTGTCGGAATTGTTTTGAAGCCTTTAACTCACTGTCAGGCTGCAGCGATCGCGTTATACGCATTGCTTGTATGAGTTTTCGGTCATTATTTTTACGCGCGTGATGCCGCATGTGTGCTAAATGAATCTCGTAATTGATGTGGCTTAGTTTACGTCTGTTCGATAACATTGTCCTCTGGAGCTCACAGCAGCGATCATGAGCTCAGGTGAAAACAGATGCGTACTGTTCTTTCGCTCTTTCGTCGGTTGAAGCTCTCTAAGTGCTGCGAAGACAGCGCATCCATAGCGCCGAGTTTGCCTCTGCTTTCTTCTCAGTGGTATGTTTCTTCCTTATGTCATACTCAACTGAGCTATTCTCTTCCAGGACTCAAAGGCAAGCTATTTGGCGGAGTGAAGGTCAAAAGAGCCCGTTCGTTTTCTGGCAGAGAAAAACAGAAATGGTCTCCGGCCAAAGACGTTAAAGACGGTGAGTCAGCCAGCGTTACAATTTAAACGTATCTTAGCTCAAAGGAATTTATTTATCGTACGTTTGACGGAATTCTTAGCACGCTGTTACTGTTTTGAGGTATTATTGAGAATGTATTGCATCTCTTTCAAGCGTTGTAGCTCGTAATTACATGGTTGTGGCTCGATCCCTGAGCCACTGGTCAATTGACATTTTTTTAATATACAACGGATGTTTAAAAGTAAAAAATTTTACGAAAACGCCCAAGGCTAAACTGAAGGTTGTCGTCATTTGAGGTCACTCGTTAGCCAATCTGAAAGAAATGTTCTCAAATTTGCCTTTTCCGTGCAACCAAAAATCCCTATTTGAAGCAGTTCGAGATCTCTGTCACGTAATCCTATAAAAGGTGTAAGAAAATTTAAATATTGATCAAAGTTATTCATGTGTGTCTGGCTTGGCGATCTTTGACTTGACATAAAGTGAACAAAGACGTGGTCACTCTTAACGAACGGGTTCATGAAATGCACAGCCAGCTAAACGGATCTGTTCATCGTGACTGGCTAATTCAACTCTCCCGTGCCAAATCTCTTTTTCTTATAAAATCAGTAGATTCTTTTTTATTTTTTTTTCACCTAACAAGATCTCTTAGATGCGAGCTTTTCCTGTCTTGTGAAGAGCAGATCCACTCGCGTGGATTGAATGGACACGCGTGTTCTACATACTAAATCAAGCATGTCCTTGTAGAACGTAACGGAGTCTCTTTTTTTTTCTGAGTGCAGTGTCGCTTGATGAAGAGCTTGCAGTTAAGCATCTTAAGTTCAATGACCTCGGAGCTAAACAGAACATGAGACGGTAAACATGAAGGACAAAAAACTTTGCTCCGGGGAGGCGCTTCTTGGGTAGCTTCCATTGTTTTAACAGCCATACAATTGTGACATTGCAGCGAAATAAACTCTTCCTTCCTCTTGAAGTACTGTTCTAAGAAGTAGCTTGTGTTAATGTGAAGAACTTTTCATTTCTCTTTGCTTAAAAAAAAAACCTTTGACTCGAGATGTCAATCTCGGAGTAGTTGGTAGCTAGAGAGCCCAG
Source organism: Pachyseris speciosa (assembly GCA_016490735.1). NCBI lineage: Eukaryota > Metazoa > Cnidaria > Anthozoa > Scleractinia > Pachyseridae > Pachyseris > Pachyseris speciosa. Next base: position 11,047 of record JAEMWC010001696.1, on the reverse strand, counting down.
TTAAGCTTATTTTTTTTCAATATTTAACAGCTTCCCTGTTGGAATACAGTCGTTGTGATTCTCATTATTTATGTTAGACTTTTGCTGGGTTTCTGACTCGAATGAGGTTAACCGGAGATGCAACAAAAAAACACGCGCTAATTGGCTTAAAAAAGGTTGTCAACTGTGCATCAGAAATGCATGTTTTTGTGCCACGGCAACCGGCCAGAGATTTTAATATGCTATCAGATTAAGATATCAAGGACACAATGAACCAACACACATGGTTGGCTTTGGTTTGAATTGTACGCCGTCTATACCGGTTTATTTGACCACATGAGCCAAACATAAATATTACTGGCGAGCGTGCCCTCCTTGATATATTTTGTACTCATACGATCCCGATCGCGCCACGGGCAGCTCGAGTCCCAGCGTATGAAAATGGCTGTCGAAATGACACCGGGCTGATGTGGAAGTTTTCTGGTTATGGGAGACAGTCAGACGTTCCTTGTACGCTACACTAAAAGGCAAAAATGTAAGTGATTTTCGGTTTCTACTCCTGTAATTGCTTTTAAGTGAATGGAGGATCTATCAGTCATGCAGCTGCTGTCGGTTGAGTACTACGTGCTACGTGTGTAATGTTTTCGTTCGCGGCAAATACTAATCTTCGGTTTCTCGCGCCAAATTGATCGTTGAAATTTCGTGCTCCATTCACCTGGAAGTAATTACTGTTTTACATCCCCAGTATTCGTCTTCACAGGCGAAATTATGGAAATTGTAAAACACACTTGTCAGGATGTAGAGGTCCCTATAAAACTGGAGCAGTTTATCATTGTACGTTCGCAGTTCGAGTTGTTTTGATGGCCAAGATCAACTTGATATACGATAACAGCGAGGTAGTCGACTTGAAAAAAAGTACTTCTTTTTTATCGATCATTTCGCGATTGTTTAACCAAGGGCAAACGTTCTCTGTATCCTTCCGTTCAAGACTGCAGAGTTCATCGAACGTTAAAATTTGGCATCGTGTGTTCTTCATTGTGACAGGTTTGGAATCAATCATCATTTGTTTCTGGACAAATCTTCGTTATTTATTTACGGTGTTCGTACGTAATTTGTTGTAGTAGCTCAACACACGGACGCTTTTTCAAATGTTCCACTGAACAAGTGAAATTAATTCACGGTTTAACAAACACAGATCGTGGATTTCGGAAGATTTTGATTGTTACTTAATCGTAGTTACATTTGCCTGAAAACGTTCAGTTGTAATGTTTACATAATTGAGGTCTGCTAGCAGTGTAAAAGTATTCTATCTCTCTCGGGGAAAGCTGTTGCTTCTGTGACCAATACCTTGATAGTTTCGAAAGCCGCCATTAATGTTAATTTTTCAACCACGTTGAGTTATAGTTTTTTACACATCGTTGCTTCATTTTTCAAACAATGACAACTTATGTGTTGTTGTGTACAAATTTGCTTGTGCCCGACCATTCTGCTTTGTCAATTTTGTGAAGCAAGGTTTTATGTAAATCACGGTTTTCGTTATGAAGCAGGCGCCCTTTTTGCATTGGTTTTTGTCGCTTCGATCTGAGCGCACCATAACGCCTTGTCCTCGGGTGTTAATTCTCAGGGAATGTATCTGGATGTTCAGTGTAAATTTAATTACTACTTTGGCCGTGATTTTCGTCTTGGATCCTTAGTTACTCGATGAAGCGATTTCAATTCATTCAGCAATGAGATAATTCTTCGTAGATTCTTTGAATTTTATGTTAATTCTAATCGATTCAGTCGGTGGGGAATGTGGCTTTGTCGATTTTTTTAGGTCATGTAATAAGTGTTGACAGCTTAACATACATCATACAATAATTTATCCTTTCGACTTTGGAAAGAAACCCAGTTAAAAGGTTTGAATTTTATCGTCTGGAACAAAACCTCATTCCTCTCAGTTGTAGGTTTGTTGTTTGTTTCGCCTCTTAATTGAATTTGGGCTGCTTCTTTATACCTTTGAGATAAAGACCTGTGCAAATAAAAACAAGTACACGTCTCCACAGGGGAGCTTAAGCGTTTTAATTCGGTTCCAAATAAAATGCTAACTTCTCAAAAAAAAAATAGACATGAATAGTTTGCAGTCATTGATTCATGCACAAGTCACAAGAGGTTTGTTATGAAATAACTGATAATTGTGGCTTTTCCTTTCAGTGGAACAAATTTGCTTTTGCTTTTGTGGTATTTACCGTGAATCATATATTTTCCAATAATGGTGTGACTGCCCAAGGAAGAAATCCTTTTAATATTTTTGAGGTGACATATCTAAACTTCTGGAGTCATCAACTCTGACTGCATGGAATATTGATTGTTTTGAAAATGATATTTAATGTTTTTTCCCCTAATGAAGCACTGATATTGTTGTTTCAAGTTACTTTCAAAAAGGTGCAGTTACATAACATTACCGTGTTTTTCAATATTACATGTACAAGAACCCTTACTAATCCTTTAGCTACTAAGTATAAGCTCTGTCTTACTTTTGGTTCAGAAATTAAATCTATTAACCCCCGTCTTTTGGTTCAGGTGACATCTGATATTAATTCCTCTTGCCCATGAACTTTGGGTGTGTGTGTGTGTGTTTTTTTTAATCCCATATTTTATTAGGTAGCCTGTGTAGCATCACAACAGATAAAAGGTCTCTGTTTTGAATATCCGAATTAACCCTTTGACTTCCAGAGTGGCTCAAACCTTTTTGAGTCTATGTGTGCCATCATAAAGTGTGACCATACACATGAAGACAACTAAACAGTTTTAAACCATGCAAGATTTTTTTCCCTGTTTTGTCCATTAAAGTTTAATGTGGGATTGGAATTTTCCCAATTTTGAACCTGGTGGTTGCAGGGTTGCCATCGGGGAATAAATATTTTGTTGCTAAGGTCATCATTTTCTTCTGTTACATCTAATAATTAGAAAGCATTAAGTAATAAATATTTCTAAGCATAAAAGACCCCAGAATAAGTGCAGTTCATGACAGCGACATCGGCAAATCTGCTCCTTAGTCTCGATCATTTCTTGTGGATTTTTTCATCAGTTTGAATTATGATTTTGTGAGCGTAGTCTATGGTATGAATTAAAGTCACCCAAAAATTGGGTTTGGATCACTTTCGGATCACTTTCGTGAACCTAAAAGATTTTTATTTAATGATTTTGACCTCAAGACCAACAGTCCCCCCCCCCCCCACCAACCTAACCCCGCAAGATAAATTAAGTTGTCAAGGAGAGTGAACTGTGTGAACTGTGTGATGACTGAGCCTTAAAGATGTTATTTTAAAAGCTGATGTCATTTTTTCTTGTATACTTTAAAGACAAGACAAGTTCATTTGAACTAATGGTTTTTTCAAGAGTGGCAGTTAGATGAATTGTCCAATGTATGGTAACGTAGATATGAAGAAAGAAGCAATGATGATCTTTAATGTTTCATCCAGAAAAAAATGGATGTCTTTCTGGAGTATTGGGGCAATGGAATAAAAACCTAATGATCAATGCTACAGTATGCACTGATTTATTTTGAATTTGAATGAATGAAGTGGATTTTCTATAACAAGATAATCAAACTTCTAATAACAAAGGTTTTGAAAAACATTTCAGAATGAAGAGTTGCAAGATAAAAACATGAGGTTTGGCAACCACATGTAATCATCATCAAATGTAAATTATTGTGAGTAATTTGCATTTGATAATGGTGACATGTTGTGGCCAGACGTCGTGTTTTTATCTCGTTCTCTTTATTCTGAAATATAATCAAATGCACTTTTATTATTATGGTAGTACTAATTTGAAGAATTAAGCCTCTGGTCACCACTGTGCTTTTTCCACTTTACTAAAATATTACCTTATAATAGTAATATTTAAGGACTGGTCCGCCTCGATTAGCTGTAAAGCTAGTGGTGGCCCAGTCCACCCAGAATTATCGACTTGTAAAAGAGTTGAATAAACTTGAAACTTGAAACTTTGACATAAACCCAAACCCAGACAGATCATGCATGGTCGTTCTCTATAATATGTTTAGTACATGATTTTGGGTTCTCCTTTTACTGGTATTTCCTTACTATCTTTGTGTTTTTTTTTTTTTTGTTCTACTCTATTTTAAACGTGCTGGAGTATTTCAGATTTTAAATTCATCTGCCAAATCACCCACTGAAGTGAACTGTCATATGGTGTCACATATCACATATAAAAGACTGACCCAAAGTAGTCACACTGTAATTAATTTGAACACTCTTGGAAAGACACACTTAAGTTGTTTTATCGCCCTTTGCCACCCACATTTTTGATGAATTTATCCTAGTCTTAACATGAAGACAGCTTATGTTATACCAGCTTTGATAACAATATTATTGTCTGTAAATGATTTTCCAGCTTTTTATGCCTTGTACTACTTTATGTAATGACCTAGCTATTCCTGTCAGTGGCCTCTGTATAATTTTGTATTATTGTTTGTTTGGTCTATAAAGTGTTCAAAAGAAGAAAGTAAATATAGAGGATATCTTACATTGGTGCTTCCTTGAAGATTCCTCCAAAGCTAATTAGGGCTTTTTGTTCATTTCAACTGTTTCTTGTTTGACAGGAAAGATAAAGCTGTCAGTTAGGTTAATGTGTTCTTGGTCTTTATTTATGGCTTAAACATGCAGGTATTTATTCCTTGACAATTTATCAGTGTTTGTCATGTCTGCTGTTTCCTCTAATGGGGATAAATCTCCTATGTTGGTGGTAATTATGCCCAAAATTGCATGTTTTCTTGCTCTAATTTGTGGGTGTCATGTGGCAACCACTATCTCTTCCTTTATCTCACATTCCTTCTGTGCTTGAAGCTGTTCTTTGTTTATGAAAGATAACTAAAAATAATGACTCCAAGAAAAACAATATCAGCAGATTAGATCTCTTCATTCTAAAAGCCCTCAGGTTCAGTCTGATAAGGGGCCGAACATTTAACTATTGAGGGTGGGGTGGGTGATTTTGAAAAAAAAATTCCTGCAAGCGCTTGTTGGAAGAATTGCATGCAGCACAAATGTAATAGAAAACAATAATATTATTATAGCACGAGGGGGAAAAAATATCCTGCCCACTAGGTTGCTAGAAAATAATCTTGCCGACCAGAAATCACCCCCCTCCCCCCCCAAGAGTTAAATGGTCGGCCCACTAAAGCACCATTGTTATGACAGGTATTTCTGTAGCCTTCATGCATGGCTACATGTACACTTGACAATTTCATCCATGAACTGAAGTTAATGTTGCAAGCATTTAGTACAGCTTGGATAAAAAATACTTTACTTTACTTTACTTTATTTTCATTCACAGACTCAAAATTTTGGAATATCTTGTTCAGCATAAACAACAGGTCTAAGAAACTTATTTTAAACCACTCTTAAAATAGCCTTCATTTGAAATTTCACCCCTCAACCTTAATCCTCAGGCTTGAAAATTGTAAGCTCCATATGTAGCTCTGGGAGGTAAAGTTTTCAGGGATTATTTATATATTTAGCAAGGTTGAGAATTTCTGCATCCTAGCTCTGACACTACCAGTAATCAATCTCCTTTAATTTACTTGTTTAGGTGGACAGTTAATAACAATGCTAGAAACACTGATAAGGAATGAATATCAATAACAATAATTGTTATTTTTCTTAACTGAAGTCATGAGTGGATGATTTATGCACCCACTGGCTTCAACTGAAGCTGCTGAGAATTTTTGTTTTCAAACCTACAGAATTGATGCAATCCCAGCTGGTTTGATTCTTTGTAAAGTCTTGTTTATCTACCAAATATTAAATGTTCAGATTATCATTAGCTTGCAAGTTCCACATGGTTGCTTTTAGCATGTGATTATGACTTATTGTGCATGAAGGCTTTGTCGAATTTGCAAGTCTGTGTTAAGGGGGAAATATTCTTGTGTTTATAATTTTTGTAAAAATTGGGAGACCTGTATTTCATTGGGAATAATGTTTGACCTGAAAGAAAATTTATTATTATAGTTCAGGCAAACTGGTGTCTACTTTTTATTGTCATATTAAAAACATAGTGAAAATGAAAGCTTCTCCAAGTATTCTTTGCTTTTATTAAATATGACCAAAACTAGATAGTCTGTCCTGAAGACCACGCTTTTATTGGCATGAAGTTATGACAAAGAAGGTAGACTGCAGCTGAAAGCTGACTTTATGCCATTATTTATTGTTATCTGATGAGAAATTAATATCCAGTCATGTGGCTTGCCAGCTGCAGAGGTGTAATGTTTAAAGCCTTGCACCCTTTTGACTTAAATCTTCTATTTTCTTGGAGAATAGTATGTGTGAAGTTGAAACTTTTTTAATATCTCAATGAAAGCTTTTGTAAAGAGCTTTCGATCCTCTAGCACTGTTCATTGATCATGATGTACATTGTGGTTTTAACTTTTGCGTCTGTGGTCGAAAGCTATATAGTGTAACCATTCAAGTGAATGCTAGGTACTGTATGGTTCTTGTCTGCATTGCTGTTTCTTATGTTGTGAAACACTGTTCTAACTGTTTCATGTTTGTGGGTAAAACTTGGATTCTGTAACCTTTCAAATTTTTGTGATATAAACATTTTTCTTATAGCTTTTAACTGTGGAAATAGTTTTTCATTTTCAGTCTCAACTCCAGGAAATACATTATTTATAGCATTGAGAGTCATACTTTTTTCATAAGAGTTAAATGTTTAAAGAAATGTGAGTGTCTCCATCCGTCAATCTATCTTCATCAATTTGAATTGCATGATTTAAAAGCAAAACCATCAAGTCTTCAAAGTGATCAATTAAAATTAACTAGGAGATTCCTTTTTGGCCCTGATGAAGCAACAGTACCAAAACATTTATAACTCAAGGAGAGACCAAAATAATGCAAAATAATGTTACTGTGATCTGACAGGTCAACACATGACAACATTTCAACAACATTTGGACTTTAAACTAGATGATGCACAGCATGTAGTGTAAAATTATTAAAAATTGATTCAAATCATTTTTAATTATTATAGTATTTTTCTAATAAACATATGTAAAGAATGGTAAGTGTTACAGTTGAAGCATGTTGCCCTACACAGAAATGGCTCTGTCATGGTTGTCGAGGCAAAAGGAAGCAGTGAGCCTGAATTTTACTTCAACCCGAAGTAGTCTTCTCGTTTCTGGTCTCTGGATGTTTTTCATAAGTTCAGCATTATTTATCAGGGGTTATTGTTCCAAACTGATGTAAAAGCAACAACTAATGAGGATTTTGAATATTTTGAGGAAATTGACGGATAATCCGAAGCTCCCAAGGAATTATTGCCACATACATGATCTTGTTCTGTATACTCATCTTTTGCCTTGTTTTCAAACATTTAGTTAATTTTTTTTAGATTTGTATGTTCTTTTTCTTACTTCTTCACAGACCTTCAATGTAGTTCACAGTTTAAGAGCCTGGTTTCACACAATACGCTAGCAATGTTTCGACTCCCTGCTGTCAGTAATAGCCTGACTTTTGAAATAGTACTGGCCAACTGTACTGCTACCCTTGAAAACCAACTGCAAATTATTTGCAAAAATTTTAATCTTTCATGATGGTTTGATAAACTAGCAAAAAAATGTAGCTTACATGTGTTAGACTAAGAATGTCACATTTTCTGTAAATTTTTGATGCTCAAGTTACCTTTGCCTGAAGAACAGACTACTAAAGATGCATTTTGCATTTGGTTTTTTTTATATTTTGAAAACAAGAGATTATTATTCAAATTTGGCAGAATTTTTAATAATGGTAAAAAGTCTCTCTTTCAATAATTGATGAAGAATTTCTTTGTAAAAACTAGCATATTTTACTAACTATTATTTTAAACTCTTGGACGTTCAGTGTGTTTTTGTGTAGTTGTCCAAAGTTGTGAAGCAGTCATGCAGGTGATTCTTGCTAGAAGGAATATAAACTCAGATATTTTGCATGTTGCCAGCTGTTATTGGAAACAATTTGTATATAAGAGAATTATAAAGAAGTTGCTGTTTGAGGCTGGAATTGGTCAAATTCATATATAGAGTTCGTACTTAAAGCTTTTAACACTGTGTGTTTCTCCTTAGACACGGCCACTACAGTAAGCGACTCGGAGGCTAAAGGCCACGGGCGTCGGCCCAGAAGACGCACCACAGGTGGCTCAGATGTTGGGGAGGATGTGGAGAAGGCAAAGAGATTACAACAAGGGCATTCCAGTGAACAGGATGCCCAAGCCACCCAAACACTCACACGTCAGCAGATCATCTCCATGGTAAAGAAACGGTTTGGACTGAGACCTGAGGAGGGTGGTGGTAAGCCAAATGGCATCCAGGATGACACACCGGTAAGCTAAGGGATGAACCTTGTAGCAATGGTGATTTGTGTGTGGGTGATCCTTTCAAAATTGCTGGCAGCCAGTGATAATCCCATTAAGAAATACGTGAGGTTTATTTGCACAAAATAATTTGTACCAGCATTTGAAGGAATTAAAGCACATATTAAAAAAAAATTTCTGGGCCCAAAATCTGTTAGCAGGTTTCAAGAAACAGACTGCTGAAAAAAACGTATGATAAATGAGTGAAGCTGGACTTGGTTTTTACAACCTTGAACTTGAAAGTAGTATTTTCACTTAGATCCTTCACAGCCTGGACCAAGCATGTTGACAAGAAAAACACAAATGGGCGGAGATATCAGATTAAGTTTCAGTTCTTTTGTGTTGGTGCAAGCAAAGAATACACAAAGATTAATATTAGTAGTTGGATTGATGATGATGGATTAATTTGCTCTGCAACAATACTGAATATTATTGTCAATTCCAAGATTGCTTGATTTCTATATCTGTAACATCAGAAATTTTGTCATTCCTTGAAAAACTAAAAAAGCATATAGCATGATGGAAATGCTCTAGACAGTAATTTTCTGTGGAATATTATACTCTGAGAGACTTGATCTCAGAATTAAGTCATAAATACATTTTATGTTCAAGGTGGAGAACATTTTTCAATAATTTGTAACAAAAGCTTGATCTTTTTGTTTGCTTTTGTGATTATTTTGAGTCATGCAGTTTTAATCCTGTATAAATCTTAAGTTATTTCCCATTATTTTAACACCATAAATGGAGACCACATTTGAAGAACAGCTAGAGAAGCCCCAGGAAATTTGTTAAGCCATGTTTAATTCTCTTGTGGTGTGATGTGTAACATGCAAATTGTTCACTTCAAGTCTTCACAAGTCTTCTTGGCTGTGCAATTGTTTCTCTTTTTAATGGAGCACAGATACCATAATTTCAGGGTTTGGGCTTTGATCTTAACTATTTATTTGAACTTTAATTTCTACAGAATTCTAAGTACAAAACACAAGGCTAGTTATCTTTGTCAAATTTCAACTTGGGATAATTAGTGAGTCCCCTAGCATACTACAGGGATGGAGTGCTCAATAATTTGGTCATGCTTAATATACTGTGCTTGTGTGCATGAAAGTAAATAGTACAACTTAGATAAAAAAGTATCACATGAAAGATCTGCTCAACAGCTTTCCTTTCAATGTCCATATATTCTTTTGTATTTCATCCACAGAATTCTGACAAATATAGCGATTGTTCTCGCTCATTTTTATATTATTTTTCTCATACAATTTTCTCTTAGAGATATTAATGATCTGGGAACACTTGAACCATTTTTTCTTAAACATTCTTGCTTGGTACTCCTGATATAAAGCTTACAGAAATTATGTTTTAAAAGTTATTGGTCATGAGAGAATTTAATCTGGCTGATGCTCCAAATTTGTTCTTCTTGATTTTCAAGTTAATCTATTTGGCATGCCCTTGATGTTTTTAAGTGCTGTGAAAGCTAACCATCGTTATTGTTAATTTTTGCAGCCAGCCATCCCTCCACCTCCAACATCCTCTCCTAAGCAGCAAAGATATCAGCGGCTGCTGGACAAACCAGGAAGTTACCCAACAATGCTGAGAAAAGAGGAAAATCATGTGACTCACACTAACTCAACTCCAGGTAAACTACTCTTTGATGACAATATATTGTCGTAATAATTTTATATTTGGACCCCTCCAAGATATTGTTGCTTCATGCACTTCTTGACATGAATGTGCAGCTGTAATAACCCATTGACTAATGGACATTTTTGGGAGACCATGCTGTCAACTGTGAGTTCAGTGAAACATTGATTTATTCTCACACACTGAATGCCATTTGTCTGCCACACAATGCAACAGCACTTTATTGACAAATCTATCAACCATCACAATGATAACAGAAGTGGGGTCAAAATGGAAAAAAGCTACCCAAACTTTGATACACTTCTATCAAAAAACAAAAATTAGGCAGAACTGACGAACGGGCGGGAGGGTGGGAAAGCTGAACTTGCACTGTCCGGCAAGAAAAAAAACTGAATCACGTGACCCAACATGAAACTTACATGTAGATCCTGGCTCATACCCAGGTCCTCCATTCAGTGTGAGAGAACTTCATTTCCTGCCTCTTTCGCAAGCTCAGCCGGCAGGAAAAACATATGAACCTCTATATAACAAAGTCCTCGATATAACGAACAATATTCTTCAGCCTGACCTTTTAAAATGTATGGAAAAGGACCTCGATATAATGAACCAATTTCCCTGGTCCCTTGGCACTTCCTTAAATCGAGGTTCCGCTGTATGTTTACATTACTCAGTTTGATATTTGAATTTGAAAATCAACAACCAGAGTGGCTTTTCAATTTTCTTACTTAGTCCTGTAACTTATTGCCATTGTCTTTGCAATTGAAGGGCTGAGGGCATAACCGACCCAAATGACTTTTAGGGCTTTTTTCTTTTTTAGTCCAAATCAGCTGAATGTTTGCATGTGGCCTTTGATTCAATAGAACAAAAGTGCCCCATAATTTTTTTTGACCATTTTCCATTGTTTTTCAAGAAAAAGCGTATACAAAAAAGGCCCTAAAAGTCATTTGGGCCGGTTATGCCCTCAGCCCTTCAATTCAGCTACACTCATTTGTATGCATATTAATATTCATGCAAAAATTGAATTACCTGAAGAGCACGTGAAATG